>JABCMJ010018000.1:2745-33402 GCA_014822125.1 Arbutus unedo
ACTACTTCGGTTTCGTCTTTACATTTTTTTTAATTTTCTTAGTCCTTGACAATGACTAAATAATTATAATAATAAATTAATAACAAAATTTTAAATTTTAAAAAGAAAAATAAATATGTTAGGTTAAATCTCCCCTTAACTAGCATATAATACTATAGAGATTAGTTGATGTGCGCGTAATATTTTCAATGATACAAAAAAAACTAGTACATTGTAGCTGTACCTCCTCCTTATGTTGCTCATCAGTTGGATCTTAATTTTGTAGGAGTTAATTAATTACCTCGGAACTGATTGTCTTAATGTTATATTAAATTTTTCGGTTTATACATAAACAGGTTAAATTAGTTTATGGTTATCTTGTATTTTTATCTTTCATTAATTCATATTAATATAGTTTTTTTATTTTTCCATATCTCATTATACAATTATTTTAGACGAAAAACATAAAATAATTACTCATGTGCCTTATAAATTTTAGGTAACTGTTTTATTTTTTTTATGTCTTAAGGTAATTAATGTCTTTGACAAGTTAAGTCAATGGAATATTTTTATAGGTTCTTTTGTTAATTTTTTAACTTTTATACAAAATAAAGGATAATTTTGATAATTGTAGTTTAGAATTTGTAATGAAAATGTGCTTTTAAACAGTTGATTTTTTAGAAAATGACTTGAAATTGAAGATGGAGGGCGTAAATAAATAATAATAATTTAAATTACATAATTTTTTTAGTGTTTTTCAAATGTGGTCATATTTCTGATAAGCTGTTTATGCTATGACGCCGTATAGAATGGCCTTTAAACAAGCAATTCACCATAAATTCAGGCCACACAGTACCATGAACTTGAGCCACGTGTCTGTATTCTCGGAGCTTTGCGAGCACTGAATAAAATCTCTCCAAACCAGCAGCCTTGTTCAAGTCAAGTTGCAATTGTTTTTTAGCAGCGTATGCCGACAAAAAGAGCTGAGTGCGCCATCCCACACTTTCTATCCCCTCTCTCTGTCTCTCTCTCTCTCTCTAGATTCCAGTAGAAACACCACCCACCACCAACCAGTTCTCACCTGATTTTAAGCCGCAAAGACAGCACTGGACTTCCTCCAAATCTTCATCGCCGGTGTGTTTCAAACATGGGTATGCTATCCGACGACGCCGTGTTGATCCAGAAAGGGAAGAAACCAGGTGAACCCCACGTCATCACTGTCAATTGCCCCGACAAGACTGGCCTTTCCTGCGACATTTGCCGGACTATTCTCGACTACGGGCTCTACATTACCAAAGGAGGTAAATAAATAAATAAGAACTCCCACCAAATTCTCGATTCTTGCACTCCATTGATCTTTTTCTCACTGGAGTTTTGTTTTATGGTTATCCTCTGGGGGTTTCATTTGCTTAATTCTTAATACTTTTGATATATTCAATTATTTCGTGTATTTAGAAGGGTACTCGTTTGAAATGCCTAAGAGCAAAAACTAGTTAAACCAATGCACTAGCGATTTTTAGTAAGATTAATGCTCTGAGGTCTATGAAATTTTTGTGCATACATAATTATGGGTTTTTGAACTTCAGGGTTTTTACTTTCTACTCGAGTGGTCGTACTGTGCCCCTTGGGAGGTTTGGTGTCCGAGCTTAAGGAGAAGAGTTAAACATCCGGTTGTGCTAATCTAACAAATTAACTCACTAACATCCTACGGCTTCTCCAAAAAAGAAAAGGAGACACTGGATCTTAAATTGTTCTAGCTGTCTTGTGTACCTATATGCTTCTGGTTTCAGCTATTTTAGTATTCTGTAATTTGCAATGCGAAGATTTTGACACAGTCGCAGAAATTCAATTAATAGCCGGTTTCTACTTATGGAACAAAATTATCCAAGGCATGTTTAGTCTCCCATCTAGGGAGGGGCAGATGCGTAGAATGAGTATAGACCGAATTTTTGACCTTCGACACCTTTGGGCGTAAGAAATTGAGTTTCTTTTCATTTGATTATGGGTTTTGCTGAGGGAATGTCTTTTTTGTTTGTTACAGACGTGTCAACCGATGGGAGATGGTGCTACATAGTGTTATGGGTTGTTCCCCACTCTAGAATCCCTATTGTGAGATGGCCAAATTTGAAAAACCGTCTTCTATCTCTTTGTCCATCTTGTACAGTCTCATTTTATTTGAACCAGCCATCTCCATGCTCCACGCAATCTCCAGTTTACCTGTTAGCTTTTTGTTGCCTTGATCGAAAAGGATTGTTACACGGTAATGACTAATGACCAAATGCCTTTAATGTCAGCCTCCACATAATTTGATTTTTCTTTAGAAGTAATAACACAAATGTTAAATGTTCTTAGATGTTACTCAAGTTCTCTGTGAGCTCGAACTTACCATTCAGAGAGTAAAAGAGACGACAACACCAGATGGCAGGGTCTTGTTCCTATTCTTTATAACAGATAACTTGTAAGTATTTGCATCACTTTGTCACTTTTAATTATTGTTGCCTGTAACTCTGAAAATGGGTAACATTTGTGTAGCATGCTTTTTGGAAGATGCGTGCTTTGGACCACTCGACTGGTGGACTATTCTGTCCTTAGTAAATGACTTCTTTTCTATCCTATTTGATATGTGAAAGGCCTCTGTGGTGACTTTCACTGCCTCCTAAAAGTGGCAGCCTGTTGACATCATCCTGTTGCTAGAACTATCATTTGACATTCTGCGTTGGTTTCTTTGTTTCTTGTTACTATGCAACACCACTGTCCACTCTCTGTCCTTCGGTAAATTTTTTGGGCGGCGGAATCCACGTCATGCAAATTAGCTTCTCCAAAAAAGATGGGGGTAAGGCTGCCAGCGTGCTACCTTCTCAAGCTCTGCTATAAGCGGAGCCTTCTGCACTAGGATCTTATGTTGTGCTGGCTACGTGGTTCTACATTTTTCTTAGACTTCACAAATTTCTTGGAAACCAAACCTGATCTCAGTGATCTTAACCAAAATGGCATATTCACGCAATTAGGTTCAAAAACATCTTATTCTACTTGTACTTCTGAATTGGCATGCAGGTGTTTTGCTTATCGGCGTACTATCCAAATCAATTCCTCGGAACTTTTGCAATTTCTTGCCCATAAAATTTATCCAGGCGTTGAGAACTTTCTTTTCCTGATTAGGATTGGTGCTGTAAATATTTTGAGGATGTGTTAAATTTGTCACAGAAAAGATTGGCTGCATATGTTTTGTTCTCCATCGTTTTCGTGAAACGGTTTTTCTTTAACATCATTTGATGCTATGTAAACATCATTTGATTTCTTATTATCTCAGGGAGCTCCTCCACACTAGAAGGAGGCAAGATGAGACTTGTGAACAGTTGCACTCTGTTTTAGGCAACTCATGTATTAGTTGTGAACTTCAGTTAGCTGGACCTCAGTACGATTTTCATCAGGGTTCCTCTTCTCTTTCTCCAGTTGTTTCTGAAGAGTTATTTAGATGCGACCTATCAGATAAGGAAACTGATATGCTGGCTCTCAGCCCAGATATGACAAAATTGATGAAGGCCAGTGTAACTATTGACAATTCCCTAAGCCCAGCTCACACATTGCTTCAGATACAGTGTATTGATCACAAGGGCCTCCTCTATGACATTATGCGAACCTTGAAAGACTACAATATTCAGGTACTTATTTGCATCTTCCTGTGGCTTTTAATATAATGTGTTTATGAGCATGGTTGAGGATTATTCAATAAGTTTGCTATACATTCTTTTTCTTGTTTCTTGTTTGGTTGATGGGATTTATGTTGCTGATATATGTACTTTTTCTTCTTTTTATCAGATAGCTTATGGTCGAGTTTGTGCAGTTACGAAGGGTAAGCGTGAACTAGACCTATTTATCCAGCAAAAGGATGGTAAAAAGATTGTTGATCCCGAGAAGCAAAGTGCATTATGTTCTCGTTTGAAGGTGGAGATGCTTCACCCACTGCGCGTTATTGTTGCAAACCGTGGACCAGATACTGAGCTCTTGGTTGCAAATCCAGTGGAGCTGTCCGGAAATGGGAGACCGCGTGTTTTCTATGATGTCACACTTGCACTAAAAGCTCTTGACATCTGCGTTTTCTCGGTAAGAAAATGTTTACTTGTGAAGGCAAGTAATCATGAACCATGTATAATACCATGTTTCATTGATGATAGCGTTGATGGCGACTGGCAAAAAATGTTAGGTTATAGGGGTCAAAGCTCCAATCACCGCAATGCATTTCGGGTGGATCAAGATCCCCCTGATGTAGGATTTTGATCTTATTCGCGTCACCCTTGTTCTAACATATTCTTAATTATATGACTTTCCAATGCTAAATTATGAAGTTGACTAGTGAAACACATTTAACCATTTATTAATTTGTATTGGTTTATAGGCTAAAATTGGGAGGCATTCAACTGCAGATCGGGAGTGGGAGGTCTACAGATTCCTTTTAGATGAGAATTGCAAACTCGAATTGTCGAATATGGTTGTTAGAAATCAGATTGTTGACATGGTCAGGAGAACGTTGATGGGCTGGTGATCTGATCCCCTCTTCTTTGTCTTCTACCCGCCTTCATATCCTGTGTCTCCCTTTCAGTGTTTTGGGCCTCATGGCTCCAAGGATCAGCGGTTACTTTAGTATGTAATATGTATAGTGCATTAACAATAAGCATGTAGATATGTAACGTTGTGTGTGTTTGAATCTTGTTTAAATCATGAGCATAATTGTAGGTATCCTTTCAAGTCAAACCTGACAGTTTGATCCAGCTTATTCTATAACCTAGGTGAGGCCGAAGCATGCTATATTCTCTTCAGCGGAAAGAAGGGGTGCATACGAGTTGAGCCGAATTGAGTTTTAGGGTGTTTAAGCTCAGCTCATTTAAAATTCAGTGAGCTCAAACCAAGTCTAAATATTTGTGCTCAAGCTCGGCTTGATTAGTATTCGGGAACTCGAGCTTGATTCGAGTACTAAGCAAACCTCTATAAACTAGTTGAGTCACAATTAATTCGAGCTTGAGCTAAAAATTTTGCTTGAGTTCGGTTGGTCTAGTAAACGAATCACCCCGAGTTGAGCTCTTAAGATTTGAACCTCAAGTTGCTTGCGAAATGTTCATCTTGCTTTTGTTGAAAAAAATTCAATATAGAGAGGGAGTGTTATGTCAAAATCAATTCATCAATAAATTAATATAATTCAAGTAATTATATAAGCATATATGTAAATAATAAAATAAGTTGAAAATCTAGTATGTGATTATAAGAGGAACGTAATCGTTACTCGTCACGCGAGGTTCTGAAGAATACTCGATAACTCTAAGATACATCCCCCAATGTTTGCGTCTACCAAAAGGTTCATAAACCGTTTATTATCGAAATTTACCAAGTAATATATTTTAAAATAAGGATGTTGTTAATGTGCGTCCCAATGGCACATAATAATATCATTAAATGATATCAACTAAACTCACTTTTACAAGAAATTATAACAGCAATTGAAACATTGGAGTAGGACAATAATTTATTACTTTAATAGCCTCAATTTTTTTTCCCTTCATTTGCATTTAATCTCCCTCCATGCAAACCCACGGTATGCCAAACCAAGAGTCCAGGATCTAAAAAAAATATATGCATCAGAAAGGAATCAGAGAGAGAGAGAGAGATTTGATGACTTGGTATTTGAGACCAAATGAAGTCGTAAAATATGTATTCTAAGATTTCGATTATGCGTTCGAGTCGGTTTCGAGAGAAACTGCAACAATCCTTATTTTTGGGATTTTTTTATTAATTATTTAATATTTTAAATAATTTTAGTTTTAGATAAGTTGTAGAATTTTTTATTATTGGATTTAATTATCTAGATTTATTTATTTTTGTTTATAATTATCTATTTGTTTATCATTCTGTTCAGATTCGTTGAACCTTTGGAGAGTTATCCGATCGATTTTTTATTAGATATTATATATTTTTTTGAGTTTATTAATTATTTTATTCATAATCATCTTATTCGATAACTATTCAGGTGTTCGACTCTTACTCGAACACTGTCCCCTTGATTCGCATACTAGTTGAATCCATATTTGTTTCTCTTTACTTATTTATACATCATTGCATACATCCAATTTCACTTTTGTTGATTCAAATTTTTTGCGCGTTTTAGAAATTCGTGAGGTAGAATTTCAAAAACCTCGTATTTATTTGGTTTTTCCCGAGCTTCCCCGCCGCCGCCTGTACTGGCGTACCCCCTCCCCCAACTTTCTGTTGTTTCTTTTTTTTTTAGTTTTTTATTTTATTCTTGACTCTTTATTAGTTTTATAATTGGTTATTTGTTTGTTGTTTTAATATTTAGTATTTCACTATTATTTTATGTAATTTAATACGCTATTTTTTTGTTATATTTAATGTATGGTTTTGATTATTATTTTTGGATAGTGTTACGATAATTGGATATAAGTGTGACGGTTGATTTCGTGAGTTTTTCGGTAGTACTTTGTTCGTCGGATTGAGGTAAGAATTTCTGATCGAGCCCTACATATATATGTGATTTATGAGTAGATTTTGATTTTTGTTATAGGAGATATGAATCAAATATTTAATAATTAAATTTTAGAATAATTATGTGTATTTGATTGTGTGAATTAATCAAGTTGTGAATTTAATAATTATTAGGTGTCAGGTCGGGATTGGATCTAAACCATAAGAATACTATATATTTATTATATGTGACGATTCGTAGATTAATTTAATTTGGTTGATCAATTAAAAGACTATTACTTGTTGAGATCGATTTATATGTTAGGGTCCACGAACATTGTATGTGACTTAGATCTGATCGATGTTGATGATATATGATTTTTGTGATTTTAATTTATGTCAATGCATGTTTAATTAAAATCACATGATGGTATTTTATTATTGCATGTTGAGCATGACGGATGAGTTTTGTACATACATACATGAAAATTAGAAGTTAATTGAATGGCAAAGTTAGATGATCTCATTGTTGCGATAATGAGTAATAACCAGAATAATTCGGAGCTGTGGTAGATTATGGGGGATTGCGAAACCCCGATGCTGCGATACTAATAAAGGAGATTGCGAGATCTTGAGATTGTAATTTGGCTAGGGGGGATTGTAAGACTCCAATGCTGCGATACCAATGATGGTATTTTATTATTGCATGTTGAGTATGACGGATGAGCATTGTATATACATGCATGAAAATAAGAAGTTAATTGAATGGAAAAGTTAGATGATCTCACTGTTGCGATAATGAATAATAACCAGAATGATTCAGAGTTGTGGTAGATTATAGGGGATTACGAGAGCCCGATGCTGCGATACCGATGAAGGAGATTGCGAGATCTTGAAATTGTAATTTGGCTAGGGGGGATTGTAAGACCCCGATGCTGCGATACCAATGAAGGGAATTGTAAGACTCTGATATTATAATTTTGATAAGGAAAATTGCGAGATCCCGGTGTAGAGATAATAATAATAAAAAAATACTCAATACGAAAAATTTTATGCACAACATTGCATATTTATGTTCATGCACGACATTAAGTATTTTATGTTTGTTTATTGTTCTTTGCATGCTGCATATAATTATTATCATGTATGTTTATTTGTAAGTTAGGGGCAAGATTAAATTTTTCTACTAAATGTTAATCATTGTAAGATTAAATTTTTCTACTAAATGTTAATCATTCATTAGAACTACTTCTTAGCTCCTATCATTTCACGTCAGGTTTTGAGGAACAGATTGAGACAGAGCATTATTTGAAAGTTCAAGAGATTGAGGAGAATGAGATGAATGTACTAGAATCATGGTTGTACTAGTAACAGTCTAATGATTTAACCTAGAGTGTCCACTGAATTGCTTTTAATTAGTAAAAATTTATGACTCGATATATTAGTTTTCAAAACTTTTTAGTGGCTAAATTTTAGTTCAGTTTTTTACCAAGAATTAATAAATAATTGAGAATTTGGCTCTTTATTTTATTTAAAAAATTTATTCGGCTGCTTAATTAATTATTTTTTTATTATAACATAGCATAAAAATATGGGACGTTACAAAAACGATATCGCTTTTGCTTTTGGCTTTGCAAGCAAATCAGATATAAGAACTCGGAGAATTTTGAGTTTTTTTTAAAAATTAGTTATTTGAAATTTTTATTGCGGAATAACCATTTGATTTATTATTATATGTGTTCGGTTTTAGTTACGGGACCCGAGTCCGGGAACTTTTATTTTATTTTGTGCGCGTCACAATATGTGGTATTTTATGTGGGAGCCCTTGGGACCTTAAAAATCGGATTTTGGGCGGTTTAGCTCAACCCCTACTTTCACTTTCCCCATCTCTTTCTCTCTCTACAAAATTCTACCTTCTCTCTAACCTCCTCACCAATCCACTCCACCATTGTCAAGTTTCTTTGAGATATGGGGAATTTAGAACGTGCTTGAGTAGTATTTGAAGACGGATCGCAATTTAGAACTCGGGAGCTAAGGATTTAGAGTTTGAAGATCCACCTAGACCTAGGGCTTTGCTCGTTTCGCCAAATCTTACTATTCAAAGTTTGAAGTAAGAATTTCTAACTTTTGGTATGTGTTTAGGATGTATTTAGACCTATCCTTCATGTTTAATTTGAGTTTTTAGATTGATATTGTTGATTAGAGGAGTTTGGAGAAAACTGTTAAAATTGTACATCAGAAAATTGCCCAAGCGTCCGAACAGAAAGTAGGAGCGTCCGGACAGAAATTTTAGTAGTGAACTTTGGGTTTTTCATAGGGGAGCGTTTGGAAGGAATGTGAGGGGCATCCGGACGAACTAAGCAATTTGGTTCGATTTTTTTATTTTTGTTCTATTTTGCTCTGTGGTTCACATTTTTACCCTATTTTCATCATTTGATGAGTGATTTATATCATTTTACTCATCTATGTTATTTGTGGAATTTTTAGCCCATGTGGACATAGAGCTATGGGATGGGTTTCTATGAACTTTGTAAAATTTGTTTTCCTTTATCATAAGATTGAAACTTCATCTAGAGAAATGTGATACTTGATACTATTGTCCTTTGACTTGATATGTATTGGGGAGTAATTTGTCAGATTGTGAGTAGTTGTATTGCATTGATATGATGCGATGTGTAGCTTCCGACGAGAGACTTGCTAATTATGTGATGTCTAGCTTCCACTCAAAAATGTGCTAGTATTTTCTGGTATTGTCTAGTCACCGTCGAGTGATGTGCTAGTTCAAATATGAACATTTAGATTGATATGAGAACCTTTGGTGAGATTAACTAGCACGGTCTTATAGATTTTGTGGTCGTAAACATAGGACTCATGGATTTATTGTCTTACACGTGTTATTATGAATTATTCATGAAGCATGCCATATTATTGCATATTCATATAACATTGGCATAGATATCTATACTGAGCATTGTGGCTCACTTCTTTATTTTTCAGGTACTATTCTGGATGCATGATATGGATTTGCATAGTGATGCATGTTTTGAAGGGATTTCATTATAAGAGTTATACATCATTATTAGTTTTTATTTTTGAAAGATATAAAATAATTTCTTTTTTGTTAGACTTATGTATTAGAATATAAATCGCTTTGTAATATTTGAACTTGTTATTTTTTGTTAATTGGGCCCAGAGTGCTATTTTTTTTAAACATGTTATCGAAATGGAAATATAAAAAAATATTGTTTTGGACTTACTATGAATTATTGTGAGGTTTTCAATATTTAATATAAATATTTGTTTAGTCAAAAAATGAGTGCATGACATTAGTCATAATATATCAACTTGTCCAAAAGGAGAATTCCACATTAGGAGCAAATAAAAGAAAAAGGATAATTTATCATAATAGTTCATGTACTTATACAAATGTTTCACTTTGGTTCTTGTGTATTCACTTTACTCGGTTTTGTTTCTATGTTTTTTATTTTGTGTCACTTGAGTTCAATTATTAACGATCAGAGCTTAATTTGTATAAAAAATTAGTATGTGACCCACTAAAAAAGATAAATACGTCAAATCCCAAGATGGGGCTCACCCAAAAATGATGTAGCAATCTATCCCCTCTTTTTTCTCCCTCTCTCTCTCTCTCTCTCTGAGTTGGCTTAACCCCCCCCCCCCCTTCTCTCCTCTCTCTCTCATANNAAATTTTTATTTTTTTAAAATATATTGTTAAGACGAACCAATAATCAGATAATATTATTAATTCATCTCAATTTCATATATTTATTTAATTTTTTTATTTACTGATTTTTTTTAAATACCTTGGACACAAAATTTTACTTTTTAAAAATATCTCGTCGAGAAGAACCAATAATCAAACAATAATATTAATTCGTCTCAATTATTTATTTATTTATTTTGTATTTATTAATCAAACAATATATTAATTCGGCTCAACTTTTTATTTATTCAATTCTTTTTTTCATTTACTAATTTTTTAAATTTTAGGACACAAAGTTTTACTTTTTTAAAATATTTCATCGAGACGAACCAATAATCAGACAATATTATCAATTTGTTTTATTTTTTTATTTACTCAATTATTTTTTGCATTTATTAATCAACTTTTTAATTTTTAGACATAGATTTTTACTTTTTAAAAATATTTCGTCAAGATGAAGCAATAATCAAACAATATTATTAATTCGTCTCAACAAGATATTTTAGAAAATAAAAAAATTATGTGCCTCGTCTCCTTGCCAGAATGGCCTTTTCTTAAAGATTTGATGAAACAGACCAGTAAATGCAAAAAATAATTAAATAATAAAAATATTTGAGCCAAATTAAAATATTGTCTAATTAATAAATTCAAAAAAAATTGAATAAATAGAAAAATTAAGAAGAATTAATAATATTGTCTAATTATTAGTTCGTCTCAGCGAGATATTTTTTAAAAGTAAAACTTTGTGTCCAAAAATTTTAAAAAATCAAAAGAATTGAAGAAAAAAAATTGAGCCTAATGAATATGTTGTCTGATTAATAAATACAAAAAATAATTAAATAAATAAAAATAATTGAAACAAATTAATAATATTATTTGATTATTGGTTTATCTTGACGAGATATTTTAAAAAAGTAAATATTTGTGTCCAAATATTTAAAAAATACCAATAAATAAAAAAGACTTGAATAAATAAATAAAATTAAAAAAATTAATAATATTATCTGATTATTAGTTCGTCTCGATGAAATATTTTAAAAAAGCAAAAAATTGCGTCTAAATTTTTTTTTAAAATAAGTAAAATAAAAAAGTCGAATTAATATATTGTCTGATTAATAAATACAAAAAATAATTGAGTAAATAACAAACATTGAAAGAAATTATTATTGATTTGTCTTGATGAGATATTTTTTAAAAAATAAAACTTTGTGTCCAAAAATTTTGAAAAAATAATAAATGAAAAAAAGAATTGAATAAATAAAAAAATTGAGCCGAATTAATATATTGTCTGATTAATAAATACGAGAAAATTGAATAGATAAAAAAATTGAGATAGATTAATAATATAGTCCGATTATTGATTCGTCTTGACGTGATATTTTAAAAAAATAAAAAATTATATTTAAAAATTTTAAAAAATAGTATATGAACAAAGAATTGAATAAATTAATAAAATTAAAATAAATTAATAATATTATCTAATTATTGATTCGTCTCGATGATATATTTTAAAACAGTAAAAATTTGTGTAGAAAATTTTAAAAGAATCAATAGAGCCAAAAAAAATTAAATAAATAACAAAAATTAAAAATAAATTTGCGTGAAAGAGAGTGAGAGGGGAGGGTGAAACGGTATGAGAGAGGAGAGGGAGGCGGGGGAAGCCAACTCAGAAAGAGAGGGGGTGGGCTGACACATTATTTCTGGGTGGGTCCCACGAATTTTAGCTATTTATCTCTTTTAGTCACGCATTATTTTTCTGTCCAAATTAAGCTCCATTCGTTAACAATTGAACTCAAGTGTCACAAAATCAAAAGTATAAGAATAAAACTAAATAAATTAAATACACAAGAATCAAAGTGAGATATTTGTGTAAGTACATGATCTATTATAATAAATTATCCAAAGAAAAAAATGACTTCAACAATTTGGAGTTGAATCTATTATTTTGTTTGAAATATTAGATGAATACGTTGAAAGAAGAATATATTATGCGAAATTAAATCTAATTGAGGCATTTTTTTAATGTGATGTGTTTTCAATATATATTCTCGTTGTTAATTTTTTTATTATGATTTGTTAAATATTTTACTTGTTAATCTTTTTAATATTAGATGAATACTTTTTGAGAATTTTTTTAATTTAATTTTTTTATATGGACTCTTTCTTTCTTTGTCTCTTTCTGATACATATACGTTTTTTTGGGTCTTGAACTCTTAGTTTGATATATTATTAGTTGACAAGAAAGGAGATTAAATACAAATAGAGAAAAAAAAAATTAAGAAGTATTTTGATGTTAAAGCAATAAATTATTCTTCTAATCTAATATTTCAATCACCGTTATTATTTCTTATAACCGTGAATTTAATTAAATATCATTTAATGAATATTATTATTTATCCTTATGACACTTATTGACAAATATTTAATTATTCAATATCTTCTCCATAAGTTGGACCTTAAAGTCACCATCAAAAACAAATAAATCAAACCCTAAATTTTCACTTTTCTCCACCCGCAACTTAAGAAATTGAATTTGCCAACACAACATTCACACCGTCCCCTTCAGCCAAACCCGAAGGTGTTACACAGTTCTACGTTACTCTTTACCCATTCATCTTTCCCACGTTATCCACGCACATGGATAACCAAATTCCACGTGTAAAATCCCACCATCCCTCAGTGGTATCACTTCTCTGCCACGCTTACTTTTTGTCGGTAAAAGATAACAACAGTGACTGAAACATCATCTCCTAGATTTCAATCATCTTCGTCTTTTTCAACCCCCACGGAAATACTCCATACACTCGTATACATAAATATTATATATACACGACACACCAGGGTCCTGGCGGATTGGAAGTTAGGGCTGGGGTTTTGAGCTTCTGTTTGCTGAATTTGGGGATTTCCAAGAGAATGTCATTAGCTCCAACGCCTCGGACCTCGGCTTATCTCTCAGCCCTTACTCAAGAAATCCAGAAAAAGCTCCAACGAGTACGCCGTCTCCTCCCTGTCCCTTCCCTATCCCTGCATATGGTTGGAATCAATTGTTCTGACTGATAGATTAGTGAATTCGACTTGATTTTTGGGCGATGTTCTTGTTGCAGGCACTAGCCTCGCCATCGCAGAGGAGAAACTTGTTGCAAGAGCTATTCGCGGACGTTGCTTTAGAGGTTGATGACCGGGCCAGAGGTGGGTCGAGGTTGCCTCGCTTTGTCATCTAAACAATATTGCTGATTGTTATAGTAGAGAATTCCAGTTACTAATTTTCTATTGTTGAATCTTTATTTATGTCACGGAGCAAGTGCTTCTTAGGCAAGTGCATTTATGTCTCTCACGGAAATCAAGTGGCATATGTTTACTGTGACTTTTTAAGGGAAAATTGGTGCCAATAGGTGATATTGTTCAGATTTGATTTCTACACTTTTGGTAGTAAATTGTTTATATCGGTTGTGAGTATGCAGTTCATTGCATTTGAATATGCTTTAAGTTGACTTAATGTGATGTTGGACAAAACCCCGCTTATGTTTGTGCACCATTAAGGTCTTAGTGACATGATTTGATTGGTGATTATTTGAATACATTTGGTTGGGGGAATTAAATTTTAACTGATGGGTTTTTTGAAGAATTCCACAGATTTATGTCGTAGTGTGGAATCCAAAGACGGGGAAGCATTAATCCATGCATGTATCTAATCTTTTTTTTTTTTTTTTGTGGGATTTAAAATACTGATTGCCAGTGATATTTCTGCCTCGTGTTGAAATTCAGTGCATGAGGTGAATGCAGTTAATACGAGGGAAGTACTTTTAGCATGTCCTTGATTGTTACCCTAAAATAGTTACAAAAGCCTTCGCAGTAAAAATTAACTTCCACAGACTAAGCATTGGCAATCTATATTTGTATAGATTAATTTCTTAGATGGTGTTGAGAAAGCTGTACTATATTTGCTTGTGGCAAGATAACAAGAAGTGAGCAGTTCGCTGCTGAACAAGCTTCCCTTTTCTCAAGATCTTTCCTTGCACTTGAAAATAAGTGTGACTTGGTTTAGTTTTCTGTGTCAGTGAATTCCCAGAACCTGGATATTCATGGGAATCACAGTTGCAGCTCTGGTAGAAAAATATTATGTTTTTCAGAACAGTAACATTGTTTTGAATCTTTTGATAGCTGATAGGTATTGGTGTATTGGTAGCACTAACAAGTAACAACCACTATGCAAGTCTGAACTCTGAAGTGCATTTATAAGTGGAAGGGTTTCAAAGATAAGTTCTCATAAATGGAACATATTTAATGATTTTTTTTCTTTGCATTTGAGTAACTTAATTTGGCTTATTGTTGTATATGGAATTTTATTAAATTTAGCCCCTGCGTCTCACAAAGTTAGTCCTTTTTAGGAATTTCAACTTTTAGGGGGGCAGGTAATTAGTGCATTCATGTTCAAATCAACAGGCATTAATTTCCTATTTTTCACAAGCCATTTCTTCAAGAGTTCTACATTTTATCATTTGAATTTTTAAAAGAGGACTGTAAAGGCTAACAATTCGGACTGGAGAGTAATAGAGGATTCAACTTTTGTGTCCAGACTTGGTTCATATTTCTGTCTTCGTTGCTAGTTATGGCTTTACTTTGTGTACTCATCATCTGCCTTTTTATTGAAACAGATGTAATTCTCACTGAAAAGGATATGATATCCCCTTTTGAAGATGAGGCTGAAGGGCCATTGTGCTTTTATGACGTGCTTGCAGATTATTTCGTATGGGAGCCAGAGAATGGAAATCCAGTTCTTGATTTGATAGTTCAATTGTGGAGCCAATCATTTGCCTCTCATATTTTCTCCCTTCTGTTTCACAAATGGGTATGTTGCGAGGTGTAGCAGAACTTTTCTTCCCGTAGTGTGATTTGGATGTGAAGATAGCATTTTTTTTTTATACGGAACTAATTTATAAGTGTTCCTCTTACGTCTATTATCAGAGGTGATTGCATAACATCTAACATCTATTTATGTTCCCATTAGGGGATGGGGTGGGGTGGGGCGGGGCGGGGCGGGGCGGTGTTGAGAGGTTTTGCAGGTAAACAGAGGGGATGGAGACAGTTCCATGTAGTGCTGGGAAGGAAGTGGAAGGGAGGGAAAAAGAGGATGGAGAGTCTCCTCAAGGCCTGTAAATACGAAATACCTTTCTGCCCCAAGGAAGGTCATTCACAGGTTTTTTGCTTAGTCTTAGACTTTCTCCCTGTAGACAACCTATACTGTAAGGTTAGAACTTTTTAATGAAGTCCCCTTCTCTTCTTGTTCCACCAAACAGATGGAGGTAACACAATGTCCTTTTGCGTGGTGACCTTTTCCTTCGCTCTGACCTTTCCTCCCTTCATTTTTGCTGCCCTACTATGCGGTGAAACTTGGAGAGTTTTAACTGTTGTTCTCCAACCTTCCATGGATAGATTACAAACCATCCGTTAAATGGGAAATTGTTTGAACTGTAGACAATAAAGCAAACCACACAACATTAGAGGTTTGTTTTTATGCACATAATATCTTAGGTATGACACAAGTATTTTTTTGGTGCCCAACCAGTTATCTCTCCAGTTTGGTAGTTGCGGGCTCATTAGTCCTTATTGTTTGTTTATAGTGAAGAAGCGTTACAATAGTCTGAACTTAAATGAATATGGACATACCATTTCGTATGGATTTTGATTGGTTTTGGAGAGGCTTAATTTTGCTACTACATCCATAGCTCAAGTTTGGTATCAGTTACTTGATTTTTATCCTGTTACTTCAATTGTTCTGCAAGTTGTTTAGGTTTATAAGCTGTCCTTTGATTTTCCTTTTAGATTTAGAAAAATGGAAACAATTCGCGATATGGGTAGGCTTGGTTGGAACAGATCAAGCGTTGATAGGTTTAGGGTTGAGTAATTCCACAAGTCCAGGAGTTCTTTTGTTTTTTTCGTTTTGTTAATGGGATTTGGATTTGTTCAAGTGACGTCCAAGCTATCCTTGGCTAAAAGTCAAGTCCAAGTGCCACATTGGCTTGAGTTTGAATTTTTATTCGCACAACCTGAAGCTCAAAATGTTTAGGCACTTTATGTTATTTTATTTAAGTTTGGGATATAAATACTGTGAAAAATGGTAAAGCTGGCATTGGATTCAAATTGAAGTTGTTCAAGCGGATTATTCCATGAGAAATATTACTATATACCTGGCTAAATGCCAAACCAATGGCATGCGACTGCTCGGCCTACTAACCTCTATTGATAGGTCTGATATGGCTGAAATTAATATGTTATTTCATTTTAGCCTGACTCCTGTGGCCATTGTTACTAGTAATTCCTTTTCTTCTTGTAGGAAATCACCGATTAGGTTGGTGACCTGCAGTAGGGGGGGTGTTGGGGATCCAACAAGCATGTCAACCAAATGTGATTAAGAAAGAGGCTCCTTTTTACCCAATCGGCATACGCTAGTCTTGGCACTTGTGTGCATGTTACGCGATGCCTTAAAAACAATGGGGATTTGTTAGATACTAGTG
Organism: Arbutus unedo; assembly: GCA_014822125.1. Taxonomy (NCBI): domain Eukaryota; kingdom Viridiplantae; phylum Streptophyta; class Magnoliopsida; order Ericales; family Ericaceae; genus Arbutus; species Arbutus unedo. The sequence goes on from JABCMJ010018000.1 coordinate 19,432, forward strand.
TATTATCCGTGCCTACGGTACTACCAATAACATAAAATCCATTTTAGGATTCTAATTTAGCTAGTATTCAAGCTATTAGTATGTTGCATAGTGTAATTTTTTATTTTGTAGTGAATTTCAGTTATTAGATCAAAACAATCTCAGTCGTTGTGAAAATGTGTGTGGAGAGCCTTACACCGTTGTGTATTGTAAATATAGATTGGTTCAGACCACGCAATATTTTTCGAAAATATACGTATGTACTATATGTGTGTTCAATTGGATGGAGGGAAAGAGAGAGAAGTGGTGAGCATTAATGTACTTCTTCTGTTATTTTTTTTAAAAGTTGTGGGGCCAATAAATGCCAATTAAGATTGCTGTGTAATTTTTTAAATAATGAATCTAGCCGTTAGATCAAAACAATCTCAGCCATTGTGAAAATGCATTTTGAGGGCCCCACAACATTGTGTATTGTAATATAGATTATTCTCTGTCTACGTAGACATGAGGGAAATTAATCTTTCTTCTACTTAGCTTTTCCTCATTGGCATACACTTGCATCCCTTTTGCAGTTGTTTGAAGTTCAAATTGATAATTCAGAAGTCCTCCTCCGTTACTCGTCAGCACTTGTTCAAGGTGCTACAAATGTCTTCTGGTATGCCTATTTCCATTTCCATGTTGGTCATTGTCAGCGAATGGTTTATACATGATGCTTTAAGTCATAGCTTTACGTATGCTTAAACTCTCAAATTAGTGCTATCATTATATCAACAAGTTACAGCATTGTAGTTTCTCTGTTTGAATAAACAAACTATTAAGGTAAGAGAAGAAATTTGTAGCCATCAAGAATTTAAGTTCCATGGTTTCAGGATTATTTCTCAACTGTTCTTGCATTTGCTCCAAATTTCTTAGATCTAATCAAGCAATCTCCCTGATTAGACGTGTTTTCATTCCAAAGGATCAGTGTCCTCAGTTGCTTGACATTAATGCAAAGCAAATTAATAAAAGGTTACTTTTCAGCTGATACGGGTTGTCTCCCACTAGTTAAATGACTTGTCTCATGCATATTATCATGGTAGCCTTTTACTTTCAAGTGGTTCCTCCATTATCGATGGAATCCCATCTGTTAGCTTTGATGATTCTAGTCCTGTTACCGATTTCCATGAAGTGATTTTATATGTATCTTCATTGTGCTCTTATTTCTTTCTGGATTCTCTTGCCAGCATGTCTGGATCTAAGTGGATCTAGATGATTCTGGTCCTCTTGTTACTAGCATTGTAATATAGATTATTTTATGGGTAATTTACAGAAAACCAGCTTAATCTATCGCTTGGTATCACTTTTAACTCACTTAATCTTCTAATTGTCCCAATGTCTCCCCTAATGTTTCCAATTGTAACAAATCAATAACGCCCTTAGCGGAATAAGTTAATCGTACATAATTGTCCTTCACTTAAAAGCCCTAAATGATAGAGATAGACACCTCCATAATCACACACAAACTATCAGAAGCCTAAACCACTGAGATAGAAACCTCCCATGCAAAAACGAGATTGAAGCAACAGCCAAAAAATACTCTTAGCGTCGCCTCTGCCGCCAGAGATGAAGTATGCAAAGGATAGAGGGTAATCGGAGGTGCGACGGACGGTGTAGGCAAAGGGGCTTTGGAAGGTGTAGGCGTTGTATCTGGAGATCGAGGAGATGAAGAGACAAAGAGACACGAATGACGCGAAGAAAAGCGCAAACATCCATTTCTTCTTTAGAAGGTTTCTCTTTGTAAATATAGCCACTGTATGTATCATCTGAGTTAGGGTTACGGTTTGAGGGTGTCTAGATTCAAAAAATTTGTTGTTAATGGAGAAAAAATACTGAAATTTTAGAGTTAAAGAACTACTTATGCTCATTGGATTGCTGAGATCTTGATGTCCACTAGTTCAAAATTGAAGATTTAATGAGTTTGGTGAGCAATGGCAACTCATCAGAGAGATTTTCCTTCTCAAACTGAAAATTCACCAAGAAGGAAAAAATGGATGAATATTACGGGTTAATACTTGGAATACGAGGTCACGCCACGTGCGCCTCACATGCATACTTATCGTCTTTGTTTTTAACGGTCTTACACTAGAAGGGGTCGATTGTTACAATTGCAAACATTAAAGGGGGACATTAAGACAATTAGAAGATTAAAGAGGTTTAGTGATACTGAGCGACAGATTAAGGGAGTTTTTTTGTAAATTACCCTTATTTATTTACTTAAAATGTCTAGGTCAAATATAAATGGGTGGTGGGAGAGAGCTGAATTTGGCCAGGAGGATAGTTAGTTTCAATAAGGGGGAGTGAGGGAGCGAGGGCATATAGAATGGAGCGTATGGGACCAATAGTATCAAAACATATTCGAAGCAACTGTTTATCTTTTTTCTTAGTTGTATTTTATAATTTAAAAACGAAGATATTCTATGTTGGAAATATCAATATATATTATAAAAATGTCAGGTGCAAGGCATTCTCGTAATTTTAAGCTACTAGAGTTTCTCTTGCTTGTTATCTCTTTCATGTAATTTGTTTGTGATCCACCGCTATTAAGAGCAAGATTTTTTCTGTATGGGAGCGGGAACCCAGAGCTTGCCCTCGTAGGAGGATCCTGCAAAAACCAGAGGGTTGCTTTGTTTTGGGCGGTTGGTTAAATCCTTTCTTTGAACTTCCCCCTGATGGTAAACTGAGAGCTTCAGGCACCTTCCTGTGACCTTTGAGACCTTGGTGGCTTCGAAATGCCTGGATGAAAAGGCAATTTATGTTTGTCGGAATATGAACTATTACCTGGTAAAGCTGTGGAACATCGAGTAGATCTTTGTTTCTGTATCTGTTTGATTGCTCCTATTCTTGAAGGAGCATCAGCACCTGCTAGTTGGTCCTTGAAAGTCTGATTTTTGAAGGGTTGAATGAGAAGACACCATAACTACATTTTTGCTTATGATATTTTACCCTTTAATCTCACTGTAATTAAGCTACTGGATTGCCATTTCCAACTTCTGTGCAGTGAGAAACAATGTGCTTTACATGGATGCTGTATCTTGAGTATTTCCTTCTCTTGAGCTCTTATTTTCATTGCTTGTTTTCAATATCAGCAAGTATATCTCATAATATGTTTTCTGCAAAAGGGATATAAAAGGGAAAAAAAAAAATTAGAGGATAGAAGTTGTTTTTTCGTAAATGGGAAACATGCTTAACTGCAGGATTGACATCCAAACAAACACAAGGCGTTTTCAATCTCTCTTCCAGGTAGGATTCCTCTTTAGGGATCAGATATTATATCACTGTCTTTATGTTCTTTGAAACATAATTATGGAGATGCTTTGCTTCACTCTGATCCTCTCCCGGTAATTTCAGTATCTCCTGGAGGAAGTCGCTTTGGTGCCCGAACGATTAAAGAAAATCCCTCTTCAGGTCAGGCATGGATCTACATTTGCCACATTGACATCCTGTAGGAAGTGAATAGTTTATTCAGTTTGTAAAACTGCAAATCTTCCACTGTTTTCCAGGCCCAACGAGATTTGTTTCTTCTACTATCAAGGTTCATACTATTTTACAACTTAGGTATGCGTCATCGGTACTGCAACTCGGCTTTATGAAGTCAAACACAGATTCTTCAGCCTTTGAGCTTTTTGTTTGGTTGAATGACACGAAATTTTCATTTTCCAGCTGACAAGCTTGAAAGCTTCATGAAGCAATTTCCTGGTTTTCCAACTGCTTTTTTTGTGGGAGGTCCAGCTGATATTTTTGTTACTGAACTCACTGATCAGGTAAGAGTTTGAAAAGTGTGTTTAGTTTTTTATTCTTTTAACTGTTTTGTCACTGCGAAGGCTTGTAATATGGTCCTAAATTTCCAAATTCATCAGCTTCAGAAATTGAAGGTGGAGCCAGTGCTGTTACATTACCTTTCACAGATTGCAGTTCTCCAGGGTACGTATTATTCTTTTGATGACATATACCATGGTTATTGTGGTTCATTGTGCTGTCTAAAAAGATGAGACTATATTATTATTTATCATAAACACGGTTAGGCTAGATTATTATGACCAATGCAGCATGACTTATCTCTGCAGGTATGGAACTGAGAATGACCTCAAGCACAAGATTGAAAGCTTGCTTATATAGCTTCACTTCTCCTGGTGGTCCTATGTATCCAACCAGAGCTGTTCGACATGCAGCTTGGGATGCACTAGATTTCCTCTTTCCTGTGAGTAGCCTTCTCGACCGATTTTATCTCAGTTACGAATCTGCAAATAAATAGGTCATCATGCTTTGTTGACATTGATATCAAGTTTTCACAATAAACCTGCACACAATCACTTGCTCGTAACGTTAAGATTACTGTTGCCTCAACGAGATTCGTCTGCCAGTCAGGGATGTTGCTAGCTTTATGTAGACTGAGAGCAACTTTTTTTCTTCTTCAAGTAACCAATAGCTTATAAAACCTTGTAAAACTATGATTATGACTATTATGTTCTTCTTTTCAACTGTTAGGTAGTTTTTATTCTTGGAAAAAAAAAAAAGGCAACTTTATTCTTCTCACAGTACATGTATGCTTATTTAAGGAACCTCCATTTGCTGTAGGGCGTTAAAGAAATGAAAGAGGGTGAGAAAGGACTGGATTGGTTCGGTTTTCTGTTAAACCAAGAACCAAATTAAGGCTTACAGATTGGAGATTTTGAGAGCATACCAACACGTGACATTCGTAAAACCAAATTAGTCTAACCATTAAATTACTGTTTCGGTAAAGGTTCACTTCAAGTTGAAATATCATGTTTACAAGTCCTGTATAGCTCTTATGAATTGCATAAAAAATCAAATATGAACTTATTTTTTATCAAATTTTATTAACTCACCAAAATTACAAAAAAACCCAGCCAAAAGTCATCATGTATCACTGTCTAATTTCATAAAGTACCATGGTGTGTTTGTGTGTGTGTATAAATGTGCTCATATTATAACCGGTCACATTGGTTTGGAAATGTAGCTATTAGTATAACTTCACAAACTAAACCATTTGATTTTGGTTTTTCGTTCTCTAAGTTGAGACCAACCACACTACTGAAAACTCAAAACAGACCACTCGTTTTTCTAATGGTTCAGTCTGAATTTGCAGTTCGACTGTTTATTTATTTTTCTGAGGAAAGGCAAGAATTTCATAGATAAGCTAAATAACAGTTTACAGGATTCATATTAACTACAAACGAAAAGCAACTAAGATAGACTACAATGATTACGTCTAAGAGCATTGTGTGCCTGTGTCCTCTACATATATGTGGAAAAGTGCTATCAGTAGTTACTATAGGATGTATGGATGTGAAATTGAGTTACCGGATGCTTGGCAGTAATTTGGTTTCATACTGAGATTGGTCACCAGATTATTGAGTTTTTTGACTGATTCTTGATGTGTCATGATCTTTACAGTTGACTTTGATGCAGGTTGGGCGTTACCCTCGGCATCTTATAAGCTTGTTTTTTCGGCTGCTATATCCATGGTACTGGCCCTCCTCGTGTTGGAACTTTATTATGTCTTGCGTACAGGTGGTATTGTATTCTATTCTTAGTTTGTTTTTCTCTGTTTGGGAGAAGTTGATAAAACCAAGGAAATCTTGAAGTATATTCCAGATTTTTTCATACCCAACCTCGTGTAAAGTTCAATCTCTAACTACGAAGGCCGTCATTGTCTGTGGTGTGAATGTGTTGGCAGTGTTCTCTTAGTCTTTATGGCTGTTGGAAAATGTTGGTTCTTACTTATTCTCGTACACCGTCATACATAAATGAAAATAGGGTTTGAATTTGTTATACATATCCGTTGTTTCTTTTCGGTTTTGTTCCTTTTTTTCTCATTTTTCTCTTAAATATTGACTTATGGTCTTCTATCAGGTTCAAGAAACCTTATTCTAACAAATTCTGATGCTTCTCATTTCTTGTACGGCCATCTTAAAGAGGTTATATTGGCCATCAATCAGAGGGTCTTATCAAGTTTCACTGCACTCCCAGGCAACTAGAGGTTAAAAATTTTGCTTGAGCCCTTTTGATTACCTTTCCAGGGTTTCTGAATGCAAGGTCATACAGATTTCATGCACAAGCTTCAGGCCGCCGACTCAAAGCTTGCCTTGCACTTGTTCTGCTTGTGCGTGAAAATAAAATTCTTCGCAACCCATTGAGAATCAAACGATGGATCTAGCGTTGTTGGTTTTACATCCTTTGTTCTAGTTAGGAGAAGAGAAATAAAGATCTAAGTCTCCGCCTGTCAGTCTTAGTTCTGCATATCTCGTGAATCTTTTAATCTGTTACCAGGATTTCAAACTTTTCCTCCCACTATAGGGCAGCGTTTAGCCAAAAACCCCTTTGTTACAGAATGAAAACCCCTTTGTTACAGAATCTGTCGTTTAATGTTCAAAATAGATTATTAAATTGTAAGTTAGTGGGATAATACAATCTAACATGAGTTTTGTTCAGTCTAATTCATATGATAAGAAGTTCAATGTGATGATTGTTCAAAGTAGGAATCTCAAAACACATCAAATTGGGTTGGCCAATTAGTGCAGATCACGAAGTTCAATTCCTATGCTCAGTAACCTTCCACCTAAAATACGCAAAACAAGGCCTCAGGTTTTGCCACATAGAATGATATCACTTGGTGACGAATTATACAAGGTCTATTCTTTTGAGAAGGATCCAACAATAGAAGTATTTTGATAGTTATTGCGCTTGGTAACAATCACCAGCTTCCCCAACGAGAAGACCGAGAGATAGAATCTCACCAATCTATCGCCGACCTCCCATACGAATGAGCCGGTGATGGAACACCATAATCACCCTAGGTAGCCTCCTTTGGTTAGGGATATCGGATGCGGCAAAAACATATGCTTATCAAAGAGAGCTTACTTCCTAGCCCCAGTGACAGTAGTGACTAGCATTATAAGTCGTTGGGTGGCCGGAAGGTTTCCACGAGAAAGTCAATTTGGGGGATCGAAAGCAGTTCTTCGTGCACCGTACACGTAGCTTACCGAATCAATTGCGGCACGAATGGGAATGGATGCTACGAAGGCTAGGATCGAGTGTTGAAAACGAGTCCTTGGGAGGGCCCCTAATTCTCAATGCAAGCTAGCTTTTACTTGTGTTTAGTGAAGAGGCTACCTAAGATAGAGGTGAATATAGCCCTAGTTGTGATTTCTTCCTTCTCTATTGTAGTTTGTTTAGACGAATTGAGCCGTGTATTGTGAGTGTAACGGATCTAGCTCTTCACGGGACCTTGTTGGTATGGCTACAATAAGACTAACAATGCAAAGTCACAGGTTCACGACTTCGCAGGTTCACCTTCTGAGGATTCATCTTCAACTCCGTCCCTAATTGATCGAAGTGGGTAGCTCCAGCAAAACCTGTAGACCATGGAACAAATAGGGTGGGTAGGCACCACAATACACGTATAGACACGAACTCCCTCGTTACTTTACGTGCAACTCTAACACAGATAGCTTTCATGGGCGTTTATTTGACCATCAATTCCCCTCCTTCTCGTTAACCCTCTCTCCCTTTCCTCCTAATGCCATCCACCTTTGGACACTCTCTCTCTATTTCGAGTGAACTCATCAGTTAAGTTCCCTACCGCTAACGTGGAATAGGATGTATTAGAATAAAAGCGATTTGTGTAATGGCTAGATGTACCGAACTTGACTTATAAATTTTCGAACTATATTGTATCCGCATCACAATAACTGCATCCACCAGTAATGAATTCCTCGTCCGGTGTGCTGGCTTGGCTTCTTGATTGGCTATTGCTAGAAAAGATATTTATGTTATACCAGTAGGCTAGCAGTAAGCTTAGCTACAGCAAAGTGCTTACCAACAGCGAAGGAAAGGGCCTTCACCACTTGAGCCGTATGCGGGAAAACTCGCCTACAAGCAGTGAATCAAGAGTATCAAAGGAAAAGAGATTGGGAGTTTTGGACCATGGTCAAAGTTAGCTTTTACTATACCTTTGAACCATGAGGATGCCATGAAACCTTCTCGAGGGGAGTGAAGGATGTCAAACCAAGGAGCAGATTCCCAGTCTGGCTGGCATTGCACGGTCAAAGCTTCGAACTCGAGGTTCGAATCCAGGCCTCATGTTCTTCTGCATGTATATCCATCTATTCAAGGACTTGAGTAAGCATACAAGACCAACTGCAGTTGGTCTGCAGTTGTTGCTCACAAGACCAACTGCAGTTGTTGCTCTAGGACTGAATCTTCATCCTTTGCAAATGGCACTTCGTACCAAATATAATAACTTTCCTTTTTTGCAAGTTGGCCAACACAGTCATAATGAGATCATCACTTCGCCAAATCCAACTAATTTTTTCCGACTCAGTAGACTGTCAATTGTGCCGAAGAAATAGGACAAAAGGTCATAGATACACACCATTCCAAAACACCAAAAAAGAGAGGAAATACCATTACAAGTCTGCATTTTAACCCTCCTCAAACTCCAAAAGTGATCATTTGATGGCAAAACGAAATGAGGTGATATGTATGCTACCAAAGAAACGGAAAAAATCCATCGTTTCAATGAATTCTAGAACAGCAAATCAACACTTCAAATCAGTATCCCCGCCATTAGGAAGAGCAGAAGCATTGGCTACACTCCACTCCAATTAATGAGTAATGCCTCAGACCAATTTCTACCACCCTGTTTGTACCTACATTGTAATGTTACATTTGTACGTGGAAAAAAGTGGCTCAAAATAGAGAAACACCTGACCGACGTAATTAACTAAAGAAAAAAGGAAACACAAAACAGAAAACTACCTCCAGTTGATGTCTCTGCAGTCTAGGTGAGAACCCTCGGAACTTCAAAGCAGCGGGCAATGAGATTTCCTTTGCTCGATTATCTCACCTTTTTTTTTGATAACTCAGTCTCCATTATCTCACCTCGCTTGAGTAACAACTTGGTTGCATTTGAGAGAACATAGTTGATATGACATATACATCCATGTGTGCACTGAACAAGTGAGGATTTAAATGGAGCAGCTCAAGAAGCCAAAAAAATGGAACAAAGAATACAGAAACAACAGCACACCATCCTGTGCAACTCTCCTAGCTCCATTCACCAAGATTATAAAAGGTTCTGTACCAGTATTTTCTTCCTTGTAGTCTAAAGAGTACCATGATCAAGCACACGGTGGCTACAGCAGTATAAACGAAGCAACTGATAAAAAGTATAAGAGATCACATCAATTGATTTGGAATGCCTAAGTGATACTTCTCCAATCTACCTTTTGTCTTAGCTTCATCAAAAAGCCAAAACTGCAGCAGGATAAAACAGACTCTAAGCTAAATTCAAAAAGCCAAATAATCCATTTTTCTTCCGAGTGCAAATCGTTTGCACGTAGATGAAAGGAAACTTATAAATACAGTTGACATGCTTCGTATCCAATGTCAAAGCTACCAATAAGAAAATGTAAGGAGGAACCAAATTCCACAGCTGGAAAAACATACTATGAAACACAAACAAAAACCAATTATTCAAACAGCACCAATATAAATTATAACCTTTGCAGAATCTTAAAATGAATCGAAATGAGCTATCAGGGGCTCTGAAAGCCAGAATCCCAACTTAATCGTAGAAGGGTATTGCAGTTATACCTGCCATTAAACAAAGAACAAGATTTTTTTGTTTCAAGTCCATAAATGTCCGATGAACACAGCTGCAGCTGCAGAAGCAGAAGCAGAAGAATATATGCAAAACACAACCAAAGGAAGAATTAAAAACAGATTAGATGTATTTCTACTGTGCAATCATATTTCTCAGTTCTTGATGCATCCAAGGGCAACAAGCAAAAGAACATGTTGAAAGCCATCTTTTGTAAGCAATATCAAAAACTCGTTTCCAAATCATCTATCACAGATGGCAATTCAACCTCCCCTTGGTTGGGAAAGTTTTGCAGTTGAACTGCCAAGAGCACTGAATATCATCTTCACTGCACAAACTATCCAAGATCATCACCCGTTACCATTCGATTTACAGAGTATCATCAACTCAATATCAGAAAGGAAATCTAACCGGACCGATCTACATCATCCACAAGGCAAATGGAGGAATAAAACCTGCACTGCCATGGAAGTTACCTACTAACATTCCCCATTATCACTATTCACTGCAACCTATAAAACTCATGTATGATTTCACTAAACTTAAAATTCGTTAGTAATCACACCCAAAACCCAACAAAGCCAAAAAATAAACGAGGGCCTGAAATGTACCAACGGAAAATTAATAAATTTCCATTTTTAATAACTAGCAACCATCACACCAAGCCTGAAACCCCAACAAAAATTATTATGCCATCCGGTAGTGGTAACAATTAGATAGTATCATGTATCGAAATAAATAACAAAAGTATATGAACCAGACAAACGAAAGATTGGCCACCATTACTCACATGCACAACATCGATGGCACTAGGAAGACAAAATATTAAAATAGGGTAAAATCATACTTTGATTACCAAATGCGGCACTTTACTTACACGAAGACCATCTATTCATTGGAAATTAAGAAAGAAAAGAAAGCATAACAAACAGCCGATACTAAAACGAGACCCTAACCCTAATTTCCATCCTCAAATTCAAGAACTAGTAAATTTCGTCACCGCCTTGGTGCCCTCAGACACGGCGTGCTTTGCCAATTCACCGGGAAGAACAAGCCTGACGGCTGTCTGGATTTCCCGAGAAGTAATCGTCGGCTTCTTGTTGTAACGAGCAAGCCTAGAGGCCTCCTGAGCAAGCTTCTCAAAGATGTCGTTGATGAAACTATTCATGATCCCCATTGCCTTGCTCGATATCCCGATATCGGGGTGAACCTGCTTCAACACCTTGAAGATGTAGATCTTGTACGTTTCCACGCTCTTCTTCGACCTCTTTTTCTTTTTGTCGCCCGCAGCCGCGGAGGCGTCCTTGGGCAACTTCTTCCCGGCCTTGGGCTTCTTTTCGGCCGGCGCCTTCTCGGCTACGGTGGTCTTCTTCTCCTCCGCTGGCTTTTTGTCGGCCTTGGGCGCCATTGAAATTATAGAGGAAATTCAGAGAGGGAAGTGAAAATATTTGGTGGTTGCAAGACGCAAGGAAAGACCAGTTCGTTGTTATGGGGTGTAGAACGGGTTTCGTTTCGAATTTATAGTAGTACCTGATTTGTTTTGATACGTTTACAGAAGTTGACGCGGATAGGTGAGCTGGCATTGGTAATCTCCGTTCACTTTGTTTTGTTTGAAAGTGATAACCGACGGCTCTGGGAGGATGCTTGAAGGAAGGTAAGAGTGTGGGGGGTTAAATATTTGTCAGTGACGTGGTAATCTTTCATTGGCAAGAAGACTACGACCCGGATTAGTGACGTGGGTGTGTTGCGGATTAAAGGAGAGTAATGCTAGTAATATTTCGTTTCCTTTTTCATGTTTTATGACATATTGAAATGGCACCACTTTCTCCCATGCTCTTTCTCTCCCCCACTCCCTTTTCTCTCTCTATGTGATAAAATATAAAACACAAAATAAAATGTCAATACTGAGATTATTCGTCAGGGAGACTGTAAAAAGCAAAACTAATTAATGAATATTTAAAGTAGCATATCTGCTTATATATTATTTTACCAAAAAATAAAAACATAACATGAATGTCCAGTGAAACATATTATTTGAATGCATCGGACACATATCAACTAACAAATCAAAATTAATATGTATCACTAAAAAAAGCAAGAGTCACATTGTTCAAGATGAACTTGGCTCCAAATTACCTCTTTTTAGCATCATGCCAAAGTTGCTACCCATGTAACGCTCCAATTTTCGGATACGTTAATAAAAAGAGTGAAATAACCAAAATACTATCATAATATTGAAATACAAGTTTGATACGGGAGATAGTCAAAATACATTTTAAAAAGACTATTTACATTAAAAAGACTTTAGAAGTAAAGTAAGAGCAGTCTAAACTAGTCTAAGTGATCCACGGCTCCACCATGTTTTTTGCGGGATAAACATCATCTTACGGTGTATAATCTGGTCCGGCTCCATCGTCGTCGATACCTGATTATGAGGGATAAAAAAAATTGCGCCATAAATTTTGACACTCAATAAGTTACTATACCCTTAAGTTCTCTTTTGAATATTTTAGTATAATAACATGACGTGTAATGTACAATAATTTTTCTTGTTAAGCTCACAAAATGACACTCTTTACACTATGCCAGTCCATCACCAGAAAAGGCAGGGATAGTCTCAACAAAGGCGGTGTTCACATTCCCTGGTAGTCTCAATGCAGCCAAAACATCGTCAGTAAGTCTTGTAGCTCCAAGAGTTACGCTTCCAAAGGTTCTGTAGCTACCTATCTTCTATTAGGAAGGGTTGTTCTATGTAGACGAATTAGTTGTTGAAGTCCACATCTCCCTTGGGGTCCACAATCCTACTCTTGTCAGTCGGCCTACCTATTTGCACCCATAAGCGTGGTGCAACATTTCCAACTTTCTCTACAAATTCGACGGGCAGGTTCAGTATGTAGTTGCCGTGAGGATCTTGGTCTAGGAGCATCATTGGTCTCATGAAGTACGGCTCGGATCATACTTTCCAAAAGCACTTCTTTGATGGTGACATATGCACGTACATGCACCATGGTGTCTGGCTTGATGTCAGGGGTCAAACCCCATTGTCTCCAGCCTTTTACTTCCATTGGCAGCATCTCCAACTCATACGTTGGCAGCTATTTCACGTCGCTCTCAGAGTCGGTATTTTCGGCTTCTTCGTAATCTCCAATTACAGTGAGGTAGCCGTCTACATCTACGTCTTCCTCGTCACTGTCAATTGGCTCGTACTGGGGCCATTGTGCTGCTACCTCCTAGTCCAGTAATGGCTCTACAACTACTAGTGCTGACACTCTGTATCCTGACTCGTCTTCAGGAAAATCCATCTTTAGTGCCTCAAAAGAAGGTATGTAGTCGTCATCTCCCAGAAATTGGGGCTCCTCAGGATCCTCATGCTCGCTACTGTTGTCATCATTACTGCTGTTGTCGCTATCGTTTGAATATGGTACTAACTGTGGCTTGTCCACTAGGAGCTTGTACATGAGTTCGCTTTCTGAAATATCACTGTTTGAGTATTGCAGTTTGGTTCCGTAGTTCATCTATAAAGTAATTATATATTAGACTTATGTCTGTTGTATTATTAATGATATGACGTATATGAAATCTAACTACTCAAAGTAAGAAAGCTCGAAAATGTGATATACCCAAGTCTACCCAAGATCGAGAGGTGGTGAGATCTAAAGCTCTGATACTAAGTTGTAACGCCCTGATTTTCGGACACGTTAATAAAAAGAGTGAAATAACTAAAATACCATCATTATATTAAAATACAAGTTTGATAAAGGAGATAGTCAACATACATTTCAAAAGAGATATTTACATCAAAAATACTTTAGAAATAAAGTCAGAGCAGTCTAAACTAGTCTAAATAATCCATAGCTCCACCGTGTCTTTTGTGGGATAAGCATCATTGTACGATGTATAATCTGATTCAGTTTCGTCATCGTTGGTACCTAATTATTAAATACCAGGGGCAGAAGAAAGTTGCGCTATAAAATAAATATCAGTTCCAAAGTTCCACGAGTCCTCGACTCAAATCAAACATTTTAAAGTATGACCACGTCATATAATTCCATAAATTGTCACAAGAATGACCTCGTCATTTATTCGAATAGGCTTTCATAAATCAATGACCTCGTCATATATTTCAAATAGGCTTTTATAAAATCAATAATCTCGTCATATATTTTGAATCAATATTTCTAACATCAATGAAGTCAAGTATAGTACTCTCGAACAATAACGATCTTGACCACCGGACCAACCGATGCTTTCCAATCACCCTGCTCCCTAACCACACCGTTTTTCGATCATCATGTTCCCAATCAATATGTTATCCCTAGTATTATATC
>JABCMJ010018004.1:0-37983 GCA_014822125.1 Arbutus unedo
GAGAATGGGTTTAGCAAGGGTTTTAAAATCTGTCACCACTCTGACAGTGGTGCTATCAGTGGTCCTATCCCTGTGTTACCCCATTCTACAATCTTATCCATACATGCCAACCACTATATTTGCATTCATAAAATCTACTAAACATATGAAAATATTTGACCCTACCACACTTGCAATGCTATCTCAAATAGTAAAAGAAAGCCCATGACTGGCATGAGTCAAGACAACTGCCATTATTGGTCCATACGAACCTTAGCAGCGCGAACACATGACATACAGTGATACCAATGAAATGTTGGCATGGTGGGTTTTCTTAAATTCACGGGCATGGAACACCAGGGACACATCAAACCATAAGCGACACCGTAACTAAAAATGCAACATCACAGTACTTAGAAGTAGAAAAACCATACAATACATAACTTGTACTATCCAAGTCGCGATTGCATTACATAGAGAATGTAAAGTAAACTGCACAACAGATAAAAAATTGTTCTAGCAATCCATGTTGCATAATAGATGGGATAAGATCTAACATAAGATCTAACACCCTAGATGCATATGGCTAAAGACTTAATGTCTGTTTGTCAAGAACTCCAGACAACAAGGCTCCGAACCAGCTTGTACTACAATAGTAAAGAATGATACAGCTTTAGCTCGGAAACTTACCAAGGCGTTCACGTTCCCCATCTGCATATCGAACTTTAATTGGACCCACACCCTGGGAAAAACATAGAACGCGGAACATTTATTTAAATGGAATACACAAACACAGAGTTCCCACTGCTTGCATGAGAGAACTCACTGCTGGAAAAGTATATTTATGGTGCAATGCTCCAATGGCCCGGTCCGCTTCCTCTAATGTTACATATTTAACGAACCCACATTCTGCAAAGTGAATAGTTTATGCTCACACTATCAGGTGTAGGAGTGAAAACATGTCCAAGTACGCAGATGTCAGAGTCGTAAATGCCCGTATTACGTAATACTTTACCATGTGGTAGACCTGTTCTCTTGTCCTTAATTCGAACAACCTCGACAATCTTCCCATGTTCCTCAAACAACGAGTGAATCTAACATGAAAGAAGGCATTAGCAATGCATTTGCATAGGAGGGCGGGATAATTTCCAACTCTCACACATGACAACAACAGTTGCACCAAAGAGTTAAGCGGAAAAGAATAAGACGAACCAACTACAAGCCAAGAACTGTAAGAAATCCATCTTTATGTACTAAACTACAATTGTATAAAATCCATCATTATGTACTAAACTACAAAACGAAATAGCGCTTGAATTGTATATGTAAGGACATGTATTTAAGAAACCAATGAACAAAACCAATTCATTAAACCACATCCAACTTGATTTTAAGGACACAAATGTTCCCGCTGTGTTGCAACCCAAAGCTAGCTATCAGAGAAGAAGACACTTGCGTTAAGGCCCAATTTAGAAAAAAAAATATGTGCAAACACATACTAAAGCAATAATACTCTGAATATATTTTGCAGCCCCAATGGGACAAACGATAGTACTAAGGGCATTAATAGTGGGATGGCCAGAGGCAAAATTAGTGTCAGCAGCTAGCAAAGGTTCCCAAAATTGCTCCAATGGAGCTGTTAGCAAGCCCATAAGACTGGCAGCCATTATATTGCCCACTAACTGCAACTAGCAGTTTAGCAAACAGAGAGAGGAGATAGAGAGAGAAAGAGGGAGAGGGAGGCGGGGTTGTCCTCTTATGGTTTTATTCATTTTATACCACATTGAAGTGGGTCCCCTTCTCACTAACAAACACTTCAAACGCAAAATCGGGTCCCACTTTTACCAATTCTTTGTAACTCAATTCACCGAGAACACAGATAAAATCAAGACATCACACGCTTTCATGCAGAAATTGACCATCCACTACTGATGCACTATGAAGCTAATAAACGTGACAGAGTTAGTTAATTGGTCATTAAGCAAACAAAACAAAGCAGTAAGATGCACAATAGATGATACAACTTACCTCTTCCTCTGTTGCTGTTCTTGGTATGCCCCCGACATAAAGTTTCACAAAACTGCCACCCTCAATACAATCTAAGAAAATCCTTAATTCAGCTATCTTTATCGAAAGAATGACAACTTCAAAATTATTTATAGGCATGATGAGACAATAACAAACTCAGCATGAACAAAAAAAGAAGCAAAAAACATACTATAAACTAGATCTACAAATGAACAAGAAGGAAGGAAAGACCGTCAGTGCTTCATATTAAAAATGAACAACAAAGAAAGAACAATATCCCTAAATAAATTACAGCAAGGTAATGGAGCTACGAAGTCCATCAATAGGTATTGTGGAGAAGACGATTATCACTTCTGCGTCAGCTTGTGCAGAAGATTAAAGACTGAAAATCTACGAAGGCACGATAGAACTATATCTACTCTTTCGGGTAGTGATTTGATTGTTTTGCCTACCCTCTCGGGGTTTGTGAGATTTTTTTCCCAAGGCTAGTTGTGTTTTTCTCTTGTTACAGTTGGCTTTACTTGCGGTGTTTTGCCTGTGCGCCCAGTGGAAAGTGTATTGAGCCACATTCTAATATCTAATGTTTTTTAGAAGTACAGCCAAACCGTTTACTAACCAACAAAACGGAAATAGATGAAAGTGAATATTTACAAGCCGCACCTGAAGATACACCATGGCCGGAGTGAGAAAACTGTCTCTTCCGCCCGAAATTACCGGAATTATTATCGGCCTCACTGCCAGCGACTGTGTCATTCTGTTCGGAGTTGAAATTTTGTTGGTGGTTGTAGCGTTGGTTGGAGTGGTGGCGGTGACTTTGGGAATAATTATGATGACGGTGGTGGTGGTTACCGTCGCCGGAGGAACCACCTCTGTGTGACTCGAAGTTTAGGTCATGGTTAGGGGGGGGAGGAGGGGGAGGATCCTCGGAGGACCAAGAAGACGTCGAGGAATGCAAATTGCGGTGAGAGTCGGAGAGATCCCCGTACAGCTCTGCCCCCTGTGTCTCTCTATCCATCTGCGACCAAGACAAATTCGCAACCCTAGGCTGCAGGAGACGACTGGCAGATTAAAATGGATTTTAGGATTATACGGGCATCAAACACAGCCTTAACAGAAATAACTGGAGGGAGGGAAAAAATAACAGAAAGGAATTGTTTGATCTTTCGTTGATTTCTTTCAAAAACTCTGTTTTTTTCCTCTCTTTTGTCACGCTGTTTGTATATAACTTAAAATCGATTATTATGAATTTAGGACAATATTCTTTTATTATTTATTACTTCATAGCTCATACTGATAAATTTTATTTGGACAAAAATTAAATTAAATTAGTGCTTAAATTAACTCACATAAGTCGTAATTTTTAAGCTTTCAGTCGTGATATAAATAATTAAACTTTCAACTAAATAAAATTTTTAATGTTTATAACATTTGATTGATTGGTATGTATTTTGTGGCAACAATCAATAAGAATTTACGATAGATGAATCCTTAGGGATTCGTTGCGATTCTAAAAGAGATATCATGTTAGTATTATTACTGTGCATATATTCTTAAAAAAAAATTAATTTTTACCCAACTTGATATATGTAGGGTTGTATAAATTTATAAGCGAAAAAAGACATTTAAATTAAAATTTTTGACATACAAAAATAATTATCATCCTAATTATTGGATTAGTATTATTGTTGGGGTCAATTTTTTCTTAATAATTCCTTCAAACATGGGTAATAACTAATATATGTACATGTGTACGTATATTGTGACTAATTATGATAGTGTGTTAAGAAATTAGATTATTAAAAGGCAATGTTCCTTCGCCTAAAATTTACAATCTGAACAAGATAGATCACTTCGGGTAAGCCACAATAATTTAAAATTACACGTCATAATATTTTTATAAATAATAAAATATCTCTATGTGTTTGTCAATAATTTCAAGAGAAATAATTGTAATTTCTCCAACAATTATACATGTTTGGTCCGTCTTGTCCAAGAAAACGTGTGCCACTATAAAAAATAATTTGAACAAAATCATTTTTCTTATTGCATGTTGAGGGTTTCTTTGTACAAAAGTAGTATCAAATCGATCGCAACTAATGCGCTTAAACGTCCGTTTTGTTGTGTTTTTTGGCATTCAATTCATTTATTTTTTTTAAAATATTTGAGTGAATATTTTGTTCAAATTTATGATTTTCTTTGTAAATTAGAACGTTTTTCTAAGCCCTTATTTGATTCGCGGATTAGGAGCACAAAATTAAACTATTTGTGTCTAATCCCGTACAATCTCATGTTTGTTTTCCAAAACTGAACCAAGACAAATAATTCTAGAATTATTATAATATTTATATGTGGGGTATTATTTAATCCTATAAGGAGGGGTTGGACTCATTTTAATCCCGTCTGTAACGCTCATTACTCCACCGCCTCCAACCACTCCACCACTCCACCACCACCACAATCACCACCTCCAACCATCACCCCCATTGTCACCGCTTCCGACCCCCACCGCATGCAACCACCAGTGTCGTCGCCGACCATCACCACCACCACTACACCACTACCGCCACATTCAACCACCACTGTCGCCACCTTCCCTATCACCACCCCTGCCGCCACCTTCAACCACCTTTATCACCAAGGGGGTAATCAATTCGATTTCAGTTGTTTTTTTTGCACAAAATTCAGAAATTGATTGGTTTAGAGTGAGACTCATTTAACCTCGTTTGTATTATTCATTACTCCGCCGCCTCCAACCACTCCACCACCACCACACCGTGATTGCCACCGCCTCCAACCATCACTCCCACTGTCACCACATCCGACCACTACCACCCCCACCGCCTCCAACCCACCACTATCATCGCCGACCATCACCACCGCGACTACACCACTGCCACCACCTTCCCTATCACCACCCCTACCGCCACCTTTGACCACCTTTATCACCAAGGGTGTAATCGGTTCAGTTTCAGTCGATTTTTTAGCACAAAATTCCGAAATCGTTTAGTTTAGGGTGTAGATTATGGCCCCTCGACCCTGACCAATTTTCGATTTGGACTAATGTCGGTTCGGTCTTAGTTGAGTTCGGTCGGTTCTTTTGATTTTTCGGGTTTCATGAGTTAGTTTTTTTTTAGGGGGTAAAAAAAAAAAAATTTGGATTTTGAAAAATATTTAATCATGATTTTTTTTTAAAAAATATTCTTTCTTAAAAACTCTATAAGAAAAAAAAAAATTTTGGACCTATTTTTTATCTAAAATTTTCATGTTCTATGTTCCAATGTTAAAAAAATAAAAAAAACAGTAATGAAGTTATCGAGTTTCCATTAAAAAAAATTAAATGTTCCAATTAAACATCTATCGAGTAGAAAATCAACGGCTAAGATAGTTTGGATTAAAAGAAAATCAACGGCTAAGATTTAAATAGAAAATGTTTGGTTCGGTCGGTTTGGTTAGAAGTATACCAGAAACCAAAATCGAACCACAAATCGATTTTTTTTTCCAAAAAATCGAAACCGGTTGAAGCCTTTTTTGGACCGACCGAACCGAATCGATTTCAATCAGTCCGATTTTATCAGTTATGCTTTCACCCCTATTTACCACTACACATCTACATCATCGCTACAACCACCGCTGCCACCCCCCACAGCTGCAGCTGCCGCTGCCACCTTCGACCATCATTACCATTACCACCACTTACCACGCCACCGCCACATATGTATATCCACTCAATTTCAGCAAAATATCTATGTTTAAAGCCCTAGACATCTAAGTGGGATATCCAAAAAATAATCCAGTCCAAATTAAATATGAGATTAGATTTGACTGGTATTAAAATAGTACCAAGATAAATAGTCCCAGAACTATTATTCCAAGACTATTAATTCTACTAATTTTAATCCGTGAATCAAATGTGGTCAGGTTCATTTCCGATTTATCCCACCAATTTTAGTCTCCTCAATAGTTTAAAAGTAAACTAATCCAATTTAGTTTTAAGATTTTCGGGTTCATCTCAAATTTATTTTGATGTTCAGAATTGTTTATTTTATGAAATTCGTCAAGACAGGGGCAAAAGTGAGAATTCAGAAAGACTAGTGGAGTTATTTACATACCCAAAAATGTAGTTGAGGGCCAGAGGCGAGTTGATATTTATAGAAAGCAGAAGCTATAGGGAGAACATAGAGAAACCGCAATCCGGAAGGGAATAACGAGCCCTAGCTGTTCTTCTTAATCAGCTCCCACCGACTCTCTTCTGCTTGCCGCTCTCACTTCCTTCCATCTCTCATCTCTCTCTCTCAAGGTAAAACTCTTCGTTATGCTTTCCTCTTATTATCCTTCCAATCTACTCCCTTGTTTCTGCGAATGAGCAAACGGATGTAGAAATCTACTGCCTTGTTTCAGCGAATGAGCAAACGGATGTAGAGATTACAGGAACTCGTATATATAGATTTCACAGACATTTTCATGCTATGAAGTCATTTTCGTTGTCGTTTGTCTCTTATGTCAAAAACCAGTTTGTTGTGAAGCTGTAGTAGCGACTGTAGTTTGTAAATGGCGAAACCAGTTTGTTGAGAAGCCCTAACAGCCCCTTTGGCTAACAAGATGAGAAAAGAAAAGAAAAGAAAAGAGTATGATTTCTTCTATGATGAGAAAAAAAAAGAAAAGAATATTGTCCCTCGCCAACTCATTTGGATAGACAAAATTAGAGAGATGGTGGTTTTTCTCAATTTCTTATCTATGTTGTTTGGCTAGTATACATAAGAGAAAAGAAAGGAGCGTGTCATGTTTATTTTACAAAAATATCCTTTGTAGTCACTGTACCAGAAAATAAAGGAAGAATAAAATTGACAAAATAAAAAATTAAACTTCTCCGGGTTTCTTTTCTCACGAAATCTCACCAAAATTGGTGAGAATCAAAATGAGGGTTGTAAGGGGTTCTCAATTCTCACAATTTCTTACCATTTCTCACTTATTTGTCAATCCAAACATGGGAGAAAGTATTCTCTCTCTCAATTTCTTTTCTTTTCCCTTGAAAATCCTCAATCCAAAGGGACTCTAATAGTGATTGTAGTTCGTAAATGTCATCACAGCGGCACGATTTTTAAAACCCTTGACATGTTGCTACGTTTGCTTGTTGACTGATATTTGTACTCTGCAATCTCATATTTATGCATTTCTCATCTAAAAATTTCCCAAAACAAACTGCTCTTTGTATTCCATTTCCTACTTTAATGTTTTAACTTTTTCACGTATTGCTCAAAAAATAGCATTCTCGAAAAGTATATGTGATGCTATGAAATGTGAGATCCTACCTTAGATAATTTAGATGACGAAAGTTGCTTCTCCATCGCACAACTATGTTTGTGGTGTTGTTGACTATTTGTAGTCCATTTTTGGCCGGGAAATCCTTAAAAAAAAACGTTGTTTTCTGATTGATTATGGGGCCTTAATTTGACTTAAGATTTCTAAGAAATCACCAGTACTCCAACCCTCTAAAACCTTTGCAACGAAGTAGAGAACAAAAGGACTCATTGAAGAATGAACACGAAGACTGCTAGCAGCAATTTGGTAGTTACTCTGTTGTTTTATGGCTGACTGCCTAGCCAGCATTGTTTTAGGTTACTGAATGGTACATGCTAATTGAAGGGGATATATACTTCTTATGTTCGATCATCCTATGTTGTTTCTCTTTGTGCGATCGGTCAACCACAAGTTCTAAGTCTCTTTGTAGATTTTTAATTTTTTTCTTTATACCTCTAATTCGGTCCCCTTGCTGATGGTGGTGATGCATGCAATATGTTCATGAATGCAGGACTCGCAGGCTGACACTTTGTAAATGGCAAATAGTCCTGATCCCGACAATGATGATGATTTTAGTGAACTTTATAAGGAATATACTGGCCCTCTAGGTTCTAATGTCGCAAATGTAGAAGACAAAGGAAAAGCTAGTAAAAGGTCCCATGCAGGTTCTGATGATGAAGAGGAAGCTCATGACCCTAATGCTGTCCCGACAGATTTTACTAGCAGAGAAGCTAAGGTTTGGGAGGCTAAATCTAAAGCTACTGAGAGGAACTGGAAGAAGAGGAAAGAAGAAGAAATGATTTGTAAAATATGCGGGGAATCCGGTCACTTTACTCAGGTTTTTTCCTCTTCTATCCCTCAATTAGTTCTGAATTTTAATGTATCTTCATGAAAGTTGCATATGGAAAAAGACTACTACCTTATGTGGTTACAGTTTTGCAGTAGCTTTGCCTGTTTGTTTTCACTTTTTAGTAGTTCAACCTGCTTATTAGTTGACATTTGGTGGCAATCAGGGTAGAAATTTAGCAGCTGCGATTATAGTTGGTGTTCTCTGTTGGGATTTTTGTTGACGTATATTCCTTCATCTCTCTGTGTGTGTGTTAAAGCTGTTATCTGTCTGATAATTGTTTTGGGGGTCGCAGGACATGAAAACCTGAATCAATTTATGTTGACAACCCACATCTTGTCAGCTGAAGTTTTCCAATTCTGTGGGATTTATATTTATCTCATAATATTCCCGAATTTCACACATTGCATCATTCTAGAATCTGATGTAGGGCCGCCAAACATCTTCTTTGTGCTTCCTATTATATTTTTTTTTGTCTTTCTGAACATTTCTCGGACTCTCAGCCATCTTATTCTTGTTGCTTTCTGTGGACTAATAACTTCAAGTTTTGCTGTTTTTTTCCCTTCTTTTGGTTTGGCTTTTCTTATTTAGCTTTATAAGTCATCTGTGTATACCTATTTGGAGTTATGATATGATACTTGTTATATGTATAGGGATGTCCATCAACTCTTGGAGCAAATCGCAAGTCTCAAGATTTCTTTGAAAGAGTTCCCGCGAGAGAGAAACATGTGAAAGCACTTTTCACGGAGAAAGTGATTCAAAAGATTGAAAAAGATGTTGGGTGCAAAGTCAAAGTAGATGAAAAATTTATCATTGTCAGTGGCAAGGACAGATTGATTTTGGCGAAAGGTGTGGATTCTGTTCACAAAGTTAAAGAAGAGGGTGAAAAAAAGGGTTCCTCTTCTCACATGAGTAGATCTAAGTCGCCCGAGCGGAGAAGCCCTGTTAGCTCACGGTTTGGACGATCTGATTCCCAGAGGTCTCTCCTCAGCCCACGCAATCCATCACAGGTCCAACCGAGGCTTGGTAGACAAGATAAGGTTGTCGAAGACCGTGTTCATGAGGATCTGCATAAACTGGCGAGGGGTTCCCCACAAGGTAGGGACAGCATAGGATACATTTACGGCGTCAATAGGAAACTGGTAATTCCATGATTGTAGCTTGTTAGGCCCAACAAAATATTTTATTGTTTCGCAGCTGTATTCATTTTATTCCTTTGTGAATGTTGTAGTAATGTTGCTTGTGATTTATTTGCAGCGAGAGGTAAGTTTCTTATGTTCAAGCATTTTGTGTTCGATTCTGAAGTTGCGTGTACAGGGGTATGTCTGAATCGATTGGGTTGTCTCGTACAAAATTTACTTGCTGAAAGCATTTCGACATTTGCTTCGCATAGGTGCACTGAGAGTATTTAAGATGGACTGTGTAGTTAACTTTCATAGCTATATTAGACATCTCGAATGGAAGTGATTAACAGACTCTTCCTTTGGTGGTAGCTTATGTTAATAACAGAGCAAGAGGTCGTTCAAGCAATTCGAAATCTCCTGCTCGCGGCCCTTTTACAGGAAACTCATATGATTCATATGATAGTCATAGTCAAAGCATGGGGGCCCAGAGGACTGATGGTTGGGGTAGTGAAAGACGAGGATCAGACATTCAGTCTAGCCGTAATTTTGAGCACCCTGCCTTCCCACATTCTTTAGAAGAATTAGAGTTGGAATATAGGAGGGAGGCGATGGAACTTGGAAGGATTCGTGACAAGGAAGAAGATGAAGAGAATTACAAGCATCGCGAGGTGTGTATATACCTTGAAATCCTGTTATGACTTACTCCACAATGTTTAGCGGTTTATTTGAGTACTTAAGAGAATTTTTGACAAGCAAAAGAAAAATTCTGCTGTTTCGATGAAACCAGGTGGGTTTTCCATTTTTCCTTTTTTGATAGAAGATAAATACTCGTGTAAATGATTTTGCTTCTGTTACCCTGGATCTTTAGTACGAGTAGAACCACATGCTACTTGTTTTGTTTTCCATATTGTTCAGAGAAAAATGTTTTTGCCTATCAGTGCCACTTTTTTTGCTCATGAGGAGATATTTTGCCCAATCTCTCGGTAACTTTGGGGTTTTACCACCTTTAAGGCTGTCAGGGAGATGAAGGAGAATTACATGAAGAAATTGGCTTTGCAAAGGGGAATCCATGCGAAGCAATGGCAAGAGTTTCTTCAACTTGATGCCCAAAGGAGGCAACAGCGGTCACGCCAGCATATATCCTCTTCTGGGTTTGGTGGTTATAAACAGCCCAGTTATCCTGAGTATGATAGCCCATCAGGCGGTGCTCACCATGCGGGAGCTAGTATACCAATGGACACAAGGGGCAGATATCCAAACCCTATAGATAATTATGCTTCTTTGAGGCCCAATGACACTTATGGAGACTTCCAGCGCCAGAGGCGCGAGGATTATGGGAAAGCGTATAATCGGTACTAAATTGGTACATGGGAGCTAAGTTTGGTGAGTTATCTTTCTCCTCAATCAAGCTAAGAATCCGAATCTTCTTGTTGTCTTATTTTTGTGTTGTTAAGCTGAAGCATTGAAGAACTTGTGAGGCGAGTCGAAAGTTAATGTCTTGGTTCTTGGGGGCCGATCAGGCGTGGATTGGCTACAGTTCCAAATAGCATTTGGCTGTCCTCAGATGTGTCTTTGCTTAATTGTGTAGAGTTCATAACGGTGCAAGTTTTTTTGAATTTAGTAAGGTTTTTTCTTTGCTTTTTTGCTGGTAGGGGTGGCCATTGCTGTGAAGTTTCCTTCGTGTTGTCTATTTAATTTTGTCTAATACGTGTTAGCTTAAGTTTTCACTCCAAAAATTTTCAGGGTCCAGTTGTTCAGATAGGAGTAATGCACATGGAAGTTTCAAATTTAGGTGAGTTTTTTCATGATGTCTCTGGACTCCGTAATGACCATTGGTTTTCATATTTCCAATTGTGGGGTGTACTTTTGTCCCTCCTAAATGGTTCTGTTGTTTCTTTAAACATTGTCATTGTGAACAAGAGAAATGAAGACATTGTTTTGGCTTATCTGCAACAGCTTGTAGTCTTCGATTGTGGCTTCTTAAAAATGGATTCCCATGATTAGAATTACATATTTTTTCTTCTGCTCTGTTTCTTATCATATGGGAGCTCGTGTCTTGGTAGCTATGGTTAGCTACTTAACATTTCCTACTGCGATCTGTTGACCACATGTGGTAGCTTACTGTCAAGGGCAGAAGGTTCAACGACTGTAGGGGAAATCACACCATATGGCAGTTTTTCTGTCATTCTGAGTATAATCAGTCTTTTTATCCTGGATATCTGTGAATTAATAATTTGAAGCCTACAATTGCACTGAGGTTGGTTTTACTAAGTTGATTTCTTAAAGCACAACGCCAGGTTACTCAATGCTAGAAGTTGTGACAGCGAGGTTCACTACATAATGTAATACGTAGAAATTCATTCGAGATGTTCAATATTGCTACATGTCAGTATGCTGATACTTCCTGTTTTGTGGAGCCCTGAGCTTGTGGGCCCCCTTTGAGGGTGGGTTCAACGTACATGGCAGCAAGTTTGGTGCATTGCCTATTTCAAGCAGTTGGTACATTAACAACATTAACTACTGGTTTTAATTTGTGTTGATGCTGTCAAAGTTGTAGGAGGAAGAAGATTAGGTTGTTACTGAAGAGGTAAAAACAATTAGGCGTCTCGTCTTTTGTTAATCCAACATTGGGGAATTGCGGCTAGAACTGTAGTAGCCTCACGTTGTGACCATTACAGTTCTGGCAATGTTCTGGAGATACCATACTTAATACTAACCATAGATTTTAGTTGGCTGGTCATCAGAGTGGTAATGTTGGCTGAGAATTGATTGGTGTGGTGAAGGATAAAGGTCAAGGTGTTTGCGTGGCACTTTGTATACCCCTGAATACGAAGGCCCGTGTTTAAGCTATGTTATTTAACCGACTGATATCCAGTTTTCACGGAAGACGGCAGAACAGGAAACGAAGAGTCAAAGACAAAGCCTCTGCGTTTTCTGGGTCTGGTGAATGCATCCTCTTCGGCTTCCAGTCCAGAGACATGTACAGATAGACGGAGACAAGAGAGAGAGAGAGAGAGAGAGAGAGAGATGAATGAAGTGAGCAAACTACTCTTGGTCTCCTTGTCAGGTGAAATCATAGAAACAACAGTTGCCGACAAGGCTTCCTTGGTAGACGACTGGGTGAACAATGTTCTGTCCACTCGCATTGGTCAACAATTAGTAATAGGCTTGGACTGCAAATATAGCCCTCACCCGATAAACTCGATGAGTGGCAAAATTTCTATCTTACAGCTATGTCTAGGCACCAAGTGTCTCGTACTCCAACTACTCCATATGAGCCCTTTCCCCGAATCTATTAAGATGTTTCTTCAGATCCCATTGTCACATTTGTCGGTGTCAATATCCTTGAAAATAAATTGAAGCTACGGAATGAGTATCAAATCATTTGCGGTAAAAAGGTCAATATTCGTGCATTGGTAAAGATCTGGTTCCCTGTTAGCTACTGTGGGAAACCTAGTTTGAGAGCTCTGGCATATAAAGTTGCTGGGGTTTGTTGCAAGTGTGATTGGGTATCAAGGGTGATGAGAAGTTGATTGAACAAGCTTGCACTGATGCTTATGCTTGTTATAGGATTGCCAACAAGTTGCTCCAGAAGATTTAGCGCCTTTTTTTTTTCTTTCAACTTTTGGCTTATATGAGGAAATGCAAATTTTCTGCTCATGTTATTATCAAATATGCAAGTAATCAAAACCAAGCCGATGAAAAGTATTTGCCTTGGGACCTCTGGCCGTCGCCCATAATGCAATGGTCTTAACTCTTTTGCTAGAGGGATTTTTTTTCATTCCTTGTCCCGAAATGGAAATATTGATACACAAATATAGTTATATACACAAACTCTCTTGTATAAATTCGAACACAAATGTATCTGAGATCGTTCGATTTCTGTGAAGGTCATATTATTTTTAAGTGCTCCATGGTATCGAACGATCTGAAATACATCCGTATATGGATTTATGTTTGAGATTTGTATTTGTAGTATTGCTTTGATAGTCCTTGACTAATCAACCCCTGATATTCTTAATTTCCTCAAAGATATCCTGGTGAGACTCCTCGTGTTATGAAAAACATCTCATGGTAATTAATCACGGTTAGTGAAATAGTTTTGCTTGCAAAAACTTTAAAGACCAAGACTACACGCGGAACTCTCATGAACAGAGGACATATTATGTTCAAATTTGATATTGGACGAATTCGAACATATTATGTTCAAATTTGTGCATGAGATTGACAGTAAAATTTGATATTTATTTTGGGCTATAAAAACTTGGACCACTAAAGTAGTATAAAAAAAAAACATTCGTGTAATAAAGGCTACAAAATATTATTTGCTTTTGTGCATGAAAACCATTTGTATAATATTGGTCAACATTAAGATTTAGTAGTTTGTCGGGTTTAAAATTTCTTAGGTATTATCAACTTATACGAATCAATTTATAAAAGGTTTTATCTTGAACTTTAATTGAGGAATTTGTTAATATACATTACGATTAAGATTAGTTCTCTAAAAATTAAAATCGAGGTGATCAGGTATTGAAAACTTACTGGGAAAAGTGTCAGTGCAGGTTTTTGACAGAACCAATTAGTCCAAATAAATTGAATTAGGTATATCCATGAGCTTGGAAGTTTATCAGTGGCTTCAGTTTACAAGTCCAATGGTGGTGCATATATCGAGAGTATTTTTATGATAGTTAGTTGGGCATTTGCATGGGTCTTTGCACGTAGTTAAAACAGACGGAAATTCCAAAGCCAAGCTAATTGCCTCTTGGTCTCCCTTCTTAATGCGCCCTTCGGATTCCATGTCCTTATCAATTCTCTCTCATTAATGTTAGCACGTAGATAAAATTGAATTGTTAGCCACCTCAGTCCTTTTACCTTCTCTAAAAATTATTTCTCTTCTTTATACCCCATCTAAATAGGCCCTAGGGCTCATTAATGTTCTTTGTAAAACAACGATAACTCTAATTAACTCATGAAATCGTTCAAGTTTTGCACAGACGTATCCAGATAGTAAGTATGTTCATGCATGGATCCAGATACACCACTCTTGATTGTTTAATGTTCGCTTAATATTTTATTTTGTAAAATTATGACAGTTCAAGATCTTAACATGTGTAAAAAAATTTGTTCTTTATAATACTAGTGACACTCTATAATTTACCTCATTTTATACTGCATATATAGATAGCAAAATTATAAATTCTCACTAGCATTGTTTATTTATTTAGCAGTACCATAAAGAATATTACAAACTTGCACTAGTCTTCATAAAGAATATTACTTAGGCTATTTATTTAACAGTACCATAAAGAATAATATTACAAACCCTTCGGATGTAGATAGAACAATGCTGCACTTTTACTTGGACTGCACTCCACCAGATATGCTCCTGCACTGAATTATTTAATATTCCTCTTCCTTTTACCCCATCCAAATGGGCCCTCGGGCTTATTAATGTTCTTTGTAAAACGATAGTTACTTTAATTAATTCATGAAATCGTTCAAGTTTTGTACATGCATATCTAGATACCAAGTATGTTCATGCATGAATTCAAATACGCCGCTCTTAATTGTTTAATGTTTGCTTAATATTTTATTTTGTAAGATTATGACAGTTTTAGATCTTAACATAATATTTTTTTGTTATTGATAATGCTAGTGACACTCCATAATTTACTTCATCTTATACCGCATGTATAGATGACAAATAACTATGAACTTGTTCATTTATCTAACAGTATCATAAAGAATATTCCCTCCGTCCCATTTTCATAGTTCCTCTTTGGGATTCTAAATTTTTAAGGGAATATAATGATTGCTGCAAAAAATATTTTTCTTTCCAAATATGCCCTTAACTTGATTGATGTGTATAAATGGGAAAAAAAATTTAATCAAAATTTAATTGTTATTTTTAAAATGTGGACTTTTATTTTGGGACGTTCTAAATTAAAATAATAAATTATGAAAATGGGACTAAAGGAATATTAGAAACCCTTCTGATGTAGATACAACAATGCTGCACTTTAACTTGGACCGCACTCCACCAGATATGCACCTGCACTTTATTAAATCTCGCACTGAATTATTTAATATTCTTATGCTCATCTCTCTATATAAAGACTCGCACAACCAGAAGATATCTGCAATCGAGATGGCTAACAATTACAAACACACGGTGAATTGCTCCGATAAAGTTATCGAAGTGACTGTGACCGACAAAGCTTCCATGGTCGATGAGTGGGTCCAAAATTTAGTCTCTATTCAAGCCAGAGAGGGTCAAATGATCGTAGGACTAGACTGTGAATGGAGGCCTCACCATATCCGCTCAATGAGCAACAAAACCGCCACACTGCAGCTATGTAGCGGCACCCAATGCCTCATCCTCCAAATGTTCTATACGGACTACATTCCCCAATCCCTTAAGAATTTCCTCAGTGACCCTAACGTTTATTTTGTGGGTGTTGAGGTTGGGGACGATGCGGTGAAGCTTAGTGAAGAGTATGGGTTGAGGGTCGCCAAGACGACTGACATTCAAGGAGTGGCTATGACGCGGTGGCCTAGAAGGTTTTATCGCAAACCTGGTCTGAAAATCCTTGCTGATAAAGTGGCAGGGATTTTTATGGAGAAGCCGAAGCATGTTTCAAGGAGCAACTGGGAGGCTAGGGTTCTTGATGAGAAGCAAGTTGAGTATGCTTGTATTGATGCTTATGCTTGTTATAGGATTGGTGTCATTCTGCTCGGGGGGAAGTGATGGATTAATGTGGCCTTATAATTCATATTGAACTACTAGTAATTCTGGGTTGTTTCTAAATTCAAATAATTATGGGTATATCATCAATCAATATTATTATTCATTGTTTTGTTTTGTTTAGCTTAATTTAATCTTATATACATCAATAGTAGTTTCTTGATCTCTGTTTTAATTAATACAACTTCTTTCTTCACCTTTTAAAAAAAAAAATTTGTCTACATAAAGATTGTAAATAGCCAAAACGACAATTGAGAGGCGTGACAATAAATTTTGTCTACGTAAAGATTGTAAATAGCCAAAACGACAATTGAGAGGCGTGATAATAAATTTTGATCACATTATTCATAATTCTAATTAGATAATTGAAATAACCACTTTGGATAATACCGATGAGTTGTTCTAAAATATGTACTTTCTTCACGGTGGACATGACCAAGTTGATCGTCATTACAATGATTTCCAACTGATTGAAATTTGTAATGCAAAATGAAAGTTCTTAAAGCATTTTTTAAAGACAATATTTATGTGGCACAATAAAAACTCAGTATACATGGTAAAGAATATCAGAAAACTATCAAATCACAACTGAACTGGATCCAAATACATGTTAAAGAATCAAAGATTATATTTTCGGACTAAAGGAGAATTTAATTTTGACACAACTACAACCACAAAGACAGAGAGAGACACACACACACACGAGTGTGTGTAGTTGTGAAGTATTTGATGAAAGTTTAGTGAAAGTTTGATCATTACTCATTCTGTCATTTTTTATTAACATAATTTCAATCCAATTAGAAATTTATTATTATGAACTTAATTTAATTTAAAACTACCCACTGCGAATGTGGACTGAAAGTGGAGAAAGGGAAAAAAGAAAAGAAGAAATCAAGAAAAGCAAAACAAAACAAAAGGCTCACACAATTGAACAGTTTCGTCACTGCGAATGTAAGACAGTTCTGCACTGCAGTCTTCGGTGCCGGCCGATGATTTCTTCGCCGTCGGCTCTTCTTGTTCTCTGAAAAGGGTATATCCTTGGTTCCACATTTTCTTAGTAAATAATATTTGATCTTATGTTCTTTGTTACGCTTTCCTCATTTTTTACTTCTCTTCCTTATTTTCTTGGTAGTTGCTGTTGTTTAGCCTTTTCACCATTGTTCTTGAGTCCCTAGTTATGTTTGTTTTGTTTTCCAGATCCAGAACGGCGTTTTTAATGAGCAATTGAGTTTGAAACAGTTCTTATTGCTGTATTATTACTTCTTAATTGGTCATGGCTATGTAATTACAGGACCATTTCGAGTGCTTGAAGATTATAGGCTATCTGGCTTTCATATTTTGAGGGCGTTCTCTGTTCCCATCCTCTATACCCGTCAACCAAACTGCGGGAGAAAATAGTATAAATTGGATTTAGTTACTGATGAAGAAAAATCGTTCAGCAAATTGTGTTTTTCTCCTACACAGTTCATTGTTTCTGGCCTTACGTATCTGCCGTTGGATCTTTGGTCTGAATACTGCACTGCCTTTGTTGCCGGCAGCTTATTATGCGCCGTTGGATGTTGGGTCTGAATATGGTACGCCCTTGGTTACTTGTATCTCATTGTGTTTTTGCTTTCCTACTGTATTTCTTTCTTTGCTTTTTTTTTTTTTGGTTGCCGATCTTATGTACTTTGCTCAACTTTTCTGTTTTGTTTTCAAGATGTTTTTGCTGCACATCTTTGTTGTCTCTTGGTTGCATTTGTGGCCTCAAACCAAAATCTTTGAGGATTTTGGGTTAACCTAAGATAATAAAATTGGGGATGGATGAAAAAACCTCTCCAAAACCTTCAATTTTTGTTTTCTTCTCTTCCATAATGTAAAACCCTCAAGAATTTATCCATGGTTTCTTCTCCATGGAAACTTGGGAAGAACAAAACTACTTGGACATACGCTTTTGAACTTGATTGCGTCTAAATAGCTAGAGAAGTCAACATTGTTCTGGGCCGGGGCGGGTCAACACATTCTGAGTACCGCACAACTTTACAAACTTTATCTGGAATTTGCAAAACCATTTATGAGAATGCATAGATTAGCATTTTGGCAAAAGTCATTGGCATTTGTGTTCTCCATCCCGTTATTTTGCTTTCAATCACTGGGTGTAAAAAGTGGAGGGGTGAGCTGGAGACCGTGGGCTTTTTCTCGGCTGGGTTGTTTTATTTCCTCACAGTTCTGCTCTGGTGACCATATGATGACGGTATCTGAGTTCCATTGTTAGTGGAATTGGGTATTAATGCTTCATTGACCCTTGACTACATGTTTGATTTTAAACTTGTTCATGGTTGGTGTTTCCTACTCACAAGTTGATAGAAAAGAAAGTTACTTATTTAACTTTGGAGAATTATTCTATTGGATTCTGAAAGAAACACAGATTTTCTTTTTCCATAGTGGGTATGTAAACCAATGTAATCTGGACCCATATTGGGTAGGTAAATCAATTTGAAATAAGAGTGCATTGTTAATTCTGTTTTCTACACTTTAAAATATGACAGGTCATGTTCATCTGAGGTTGTGCTTCTCAATTCCTTGCTTAAGCACTTTACAGCGCTCCATAGCAAAGGAATGGGGATATCACCATATTTTTCTTTGGGTCCTCTTCACTCTAAGCTACCATTCACAGGCTGATTTAATAGGCAAACCCGCAAGAAAACTCAATTTCCAGGTCTTTGCATTTCTACTCTAAGATCAAACCCTCGTAGAATGACTGCAGATGTCAAAGGGCTCGCTTACATCGTGTTCGATGCTGTGCTAGTTACTCCTACTTGCAGGTGTCAACCAAATAAATGAGTTATTGAAAAAAACAAATGACCATGGTCTAAAGTAATGTCTCGTCGTTTGTGCCGCTTTGTATGCAGACGCTCTTGATGAAATCCCTGAGGCCATTCAAAATACCTGGACACCTCCAAATACTTGATGCTTCAGTAGAAGGGCGGTGATGGTATTGAGAACCTTGAATTTGTGAGGAGACCTTTACTGATATACCAAAAAAGCTTAAATAGCCTTTTACAGCTGAAAATGATGAACAATTCGCTTCTAATGATCTTGGAATAGTAGACTCTCTTGGTTCATTTCCTCTTTGTTACTCATTATTGTGCTTCCTTTGGAATATGGAATGAATAAATCTCAAAGAGGACTACTTTCCTTATTTTTTGCTTTTATTGCCTTGCCTTGTAGAGGTCTCCTATATTTTCTTTGACGTTCATAACTCATAAGTCATCATTTACTTGATAATCATGTCTCATTTGATCAAATTTGTGTTGTCTCCCTACTGCCTATTGAAGAGTTGGGAGGAAGTCTATTGTAATCTTTGTTGACATAGGTAGTACTTTTCCTGTTAGTCCATTAGGATCAAACACCCATATTCAAGGACCATATGAGTCTGTTACATGAGATGCACCAAAACCAAAGCAAGCCACCCTTGAGAGAAACAAATGCATTCCAAATATCTTGAGCGAATGGAAGAAGTTTTCGTGTATCTTCATCCTAAAATATTTACGGAATGTGCAACTTTTCAATTACCAGCAGCTCCTCTGCTCTTTCCCTCATTTGAGCGGAAGAAACCTTTACCCCTCGATAGCCTTGGGATGTGTTTTGGAGTCTTATTTCGGAAGTCTCTTTAGGGAAGTTTCTAAAAGTAAATTAGAAAAAACAATTTAGGAGACTTTCCAAAAACATCTTTAGCAAGGTTTCCATAAGGGTTTTATCCAAAGATCAGGTTATGCAATCATGGAGACTCCAACTTGATCCACAAAGCAAGACAATTGAATAAACTTACATAACTGTGCATTGAATCATCCTAGCTAAATCCTGAAATCACACACTAAAGGCTTAAATAATATACAAACAAAATTTTCCAGCAACTGTTGTCTTAGGAAAATCATGACTGTGAAGGCCCAAGTATGCTCCTAATCATGCTAAAACAACACCTGAGCATATAACATTCCATTAAGGATCCTTGTAACGCTTAAACACAATAAATATGCGACTAAATACTAGCCCATAACCAGGGCAAACTAATCCTAAAAGTAAAGGATACTTACCTTCGAAAGAGAAATCAAAGGAAAGAGCAAAACTGTAGCTTGAAAATTTATTCCCAAATTTTTAAAAAAGGTCAAGCTGGGCCTCTTAGGTTATAGCAAAAATTATGGGACCTAACCTACCATGTGACAATCTGCTATGACTTTCGACTAATTATCCCTTACATCTATTACGTGATCTCTTTGAACCTGAGTTGCCTGACTCGTTTGTTTTTCTTGGGCTGGGGTAGCAACTTCTCTCTCTTGTGAGTTGTGACCTTAACATCTAAGCTCCCAAGGTATCACGTTTGTCTTCCTGGAATATATATTGAGCAACAGAGGGGACTTGATCCTAAAAAATAGACCGCAAACAGGCTTCTATGGTTGATGGTAAAGTCAATGTGACATAGTTCCCTCAGATGGTAAAGTCAACTGTGCAGTAGGGGAGACCACCAATTGTGATCCTCTATGGTTGATGGTAAAGTCATGTGGTATCACCATTATATCTTTTCTACCCTTCCTCGCCTTCAGGCTTCTATGGTCATTTGATGTGACATAGTTCCCTCAGATGGTCAACTTCCACTTCTACGTCTCCATCACACTTGAAGCGGAATGAATGGACAATTGCAAACTCTAAACTGTACTTCCCCCTAATGCATAACAGGGGATCAAGTGTTTGTTGAGATCAATCTCAACTCCAGCCTAGCATATTTACCTGTTGCTGCTGCACAAGTATTTAGATTCACACTTTACCAGATGTTCTATATCGCCACGTCCAAGTGAACTTAAAACAGGAAATCCTTTTGCTAATATCGATTTCATCAGGGATTCTAACTCAAGCACAAGATAAATCTTGACATGCACAAGGGATGCTTAT
Organism: Arbutus unedo; assembly: GCA_014822125.1. Lineage (NCBI taxonomy): Eukaryota > Viridiplantae > Streptophyta > Magnoliopsida > Ericales > Ericaceae > Arbutus > Arbutus unedo. The sequence goes on from JABCMJ010018004.1 coordinate 20,951, forward strand.
TATGGACTCATGGAGATGGGTTCCATGGCCCTCCCTGACCTTGGGAAAACCCCTTGACTTACTGAAGACGTCCTTCCCCATCTCACGAATTCCTGGTTCTTCTAAAAGAAAATCGAGTGGTATCAACTCCATGTGTCATTCGTTGGAACTTGGAAATGCATTCGTGCATATACATCATTGCTATGATTACCAGTACATTTGGTTCAGTTTGACGGTGAGACTGATGATAATGAAATAGGCATATTAGAAGTTTTTGAGAGTTTTCCAAATGATGTCTCAATTAGATGATTGAGTACACAACGGAATTTTACATCAACACGCTTTGGTCTTTGCCTTCCCACTCCAGCTTACCTACTATTTTTAGCTCCCGGACCCCTGTTGTCATACTCAGCACAGACAACTTATCCACGCTTTGGTCTTTGCCTTCCCCCGTGTCCTTGGGGTCAATCAGATCGTCATGAAAGCCTTGCAAAATTATTGTTCTTGAGAAATATCTGCATGACGTACCCAAATATGTTTTAAACTTCAAACTCTTTTGGTGGAGTTCCTCAGAAGGTTTTATTGTGCAGTTGTGGATGACTACTAGTTTTTTTGTTTGGGGCCTCTCTTTTTTGTGCAGTGATGGTGTTTTCTGAGACTTAATAGGTGTGAGTGCGTAAATAATACTGTTTTGAAGCTCTACAGATGAATCTCAAAAAACAAAGTCTACAGTGCCATAGATTTTTCACTCTCTATAAAATTGAGATTTTCTTCTGGCATATTCTAAAAAGGTATCTCCAAAAGGAAGAACGGTTTGCTTCAACTCTTAATCCTACAGCTTGGATATTTTGTGCTCTGGCTTTGTTTTGACAGTAATATTCCATGTGACAAATCCTGGACCTTCTAAGCTGTAGCATTAAGAGTTGCTTCATCATCCCTTCACTATTCTTATCCATCATAAGACCAAGAAAAACTGTGAAAGCCATCTGTGATAAACATCTCATCGTATCGGTATGATTGTGCAAACAGTTATTTAATATCTAATCTCAGTGGGCATAAGGATTTGATCTGGATAATACCATTTGCAGATTTAACAATGCGCTCCGGGTCAACTATTTTTTTTGCTTAATAAGCCAGCCTTGTTACAAAAAAGACAGCTATTGCTAATGGACTTTTGCATTTTGTATACAGCTGGTAACTGTGTATTATGTTGATATTCCTACTTATATTGAATCTACCATTTGCTTTTCTTCTCCTAATAATGCAGTAATTCACCAGCTGTTGTCGTTTGATATCCTAGGGTGCCTCCTGCACTCTTCTGTTTCCTGATATGGTTGTCTTGTCCTTCCCAGCTCCGACTAGCATAAGTTTTGTCTCTTGTTTTGGCACAATTGCATTTTACATGTAGAAACCCTCTCAAGATCTTTTTTTTGTATCTTCTTGGACTGAAGTTTGGAGCACGGTCGATTGCCTGTGTACTTTTGAGAAGTTTCCTGATCCATCTTTGGTTATAGTATCATCTATGTCCATTATCTGGCTTTGTGCACTCGAGGAAAAAAGTCGTCGACAAGAGGATTGCTAACAGCTTTGTGTGCCACTGACCTCCAACCCTAGTTTAGTTACTGTTTATGCGGATTTTGATTTGTAAATAAGCTTATTACCTTGCTGCAGCTGACAATTATGAATTTTTCTACAGAGGATTAAGAGGAACTAAGGGATAATCAGCAGGCATTTTGGGCCACCTCACCCGTTTATCTTACTTATCTTCACACCAATGAAATCTTTTCTTTGCTGAATAAAAAAAAAAAAAAATTATGAAGTTTTGGGTCAAAAGTGGTGGAACTTGTTAAAAACAAGTTTCAGTTTTTTGAAAAACTCATGCTCCTTGAGAAGATCAGCATGTATTGTACATGGAAACCACTGATCCATTTCATACAATTTTGAGTTGGAAATGACAAATGCTCGCTCTCTCTCTTGACCGTTGGAATGAATCCAAAGGGATTATGGAAACCCTTGGAATGAGTGGTTTTGCAAAAACCTAAAGAATAAGAATGCTCATTTCGATAACATTGCTTGGTGTAATCTGTTTACTGTGTTGCTCTTTGGCAACTTTGGAATGACTAAGAGAGGCTGTTTTTTTATTATTCTTCTTCTTTTTCTTTTCTTTTTCATTTGGAGATTATTTTCCATAATATGTGTTAGAATATAATTTAGTCCCACATTGATTATGTGTAGTCTCCTAATTAGATTGTTGCATGTATAAATAAAAACATATGTGATAGGGTAACTTGACACCCTATACACTTCTATTTCCTTTTCTCTTTTTCTTCCCAATAACATGGTATCAGTGCGGGTTTTGATTCTGCCATAAACTCTAATCTATTCCATCTCAACCCTAATCTCTTAGAAACTCTAACCTAATCATATTCGACCCTAATCCTAATCCTACCAAACCCTAGCCCACACTATCAGCCGCACAGTGCCGTCACTGTTCATCACGCACTGTTTACCGTGCCACTGTTCATCGTGCAATGTTCACAGCTGCATTTTTCATCGCGCACTATTCATCAAAGGTACAGTCACTGTTCATCGGAGGCACTGTTCATCGAAGTACTATTTACTGTATTACACTATGTTATTTTCGTACTTTTAGGCCTTTCGTTTGCTCTCCTGGTACTTTTATATCGTTCTTATGGTTTTTGAAATTTTTCCTCCATGCCCATATGTTATTTGCCCTTGGTGGTATTTCGTTATGTTGACAGATTAGGTGATTATTGATTCTTACTTTGGTTGGCGTTTCGGTGATCGGTTATTGATCTGTTGTTGTCTTTGATCTATTGGTGGGTTTTGCACTATGACTGCAAAGGAGTCTGACTCTGCTACCTCCACTGTTACTCATACTGTTGTTAGTTCTTCTCGCTTTTGCGACAGGAGGTCTATTACTTCTATTCTTTTGAATGGGAAAAATTATGCTCTTGGGTCAAGGCTGTTGAGGTTTATTTTGAGGGTGATTCCACCTCACAGTGGCTCACCGATTATCCTCCTGCGGCCTCTAGCTCCACATTTGTTGCTTGAAAATTTGAGGGTGCACGCATTTGCACCGACCTACAGTCCGGGTGTAAGAACAGGGGTGAGGGCGGTGTTCTTAAACAGAAGAATGGCGAGAAAGAGGAAGTGATTCGAAGTAGCTTCATTGGTTCAAATCCAAGTCGTGAGATAGCTTCAAGCGGGGAAGACACTGTCGGAAAAGCAACTCCCTACATGGGTTCCAGCCTTCCCAAGAAAACAGATGGCTCGTAAGGTTAGATCCTCTCAAACGGCGAGGTATTCTTTCTTTTCCGTCGCGCTCTATCGGGCTCTAGTGGTCCTTTGATGTTTTTACCCATCGCTAAGCAAGTTTGGAAGTAGGTTCAGGAGATGTATCCAGGAGTTAATAATCTTCGCCGGACTTATGATCTTCACTAGGCCTTTTTCTCGCTGACCATGGGCGAATAATCCTTGGAATCTCATTATGCTCGATTTTGTGGCCTTTGTGAGGAGATCGAGATTGCTGAGTCTATTTCTGCTGATATTCAGGTTATGGAGCGCCAGCGGCAGTCTTTCTTTATTGCTTGCTTTCTGTTCAGTTTGCCTTCTTCCACGTATGATTCCATTCGGTCGCAGCTTTTAGGAGACAGGACTTTACCATCTCTTGGTGAGGTTTTCAGTTGTATTCGTCAGGCTTTCATTTCGGACAGTGGTTCTACTTCTGCATCTCTGTTATCCTCTGATCGTTCAGCTTTAGTCGCTATAGTTCCCCGTGGCAGTTATTCTCGTGGTGTTTCGACGTCAAGGGGAGTTGGTCGTGATAGTATCAGTCGTGATTCGGGCCGAGGTAGTTTTAGTCGTGGTGGTTTTGGTAGTGACTCTAGCAGTGGGGGGCGATCGTCAGCCGATGGTGGCCGCGCCCGTGGGCGGGTGCCTCGTCAATGCAATGCTGATAATTATACTATTGACCATTGTTGGGATCTCCATGGTCGCCCGTTTGTTCACCAGGTCCCTGTTTCTGAGATGATTGTTCGGAGTTATCTTCTAGTCCCGCCCCTCGTGTAGTCACTATTCCCGAGGATGAGTATCAACAATATCAGCACTATCGGTCTACTTATCAATCCTCTGCCTCAACTGCTACGCTTGCTCATAAAGGTTCACCTTCTGTCTATCTTGCTTCCCAGACTCCTTGGGTCATTGACTCTGGGGTGTTTGATCATATGACCGGTACTTCTACTATCTTGTCTGATTGTCGTCCCTCTAGGACTTCTTCTCGTCGCTGATTTCTTTACTACTTCTATTGCTGTTTTGGGTTTTGTTCCATTGACTTCTTCTCTTAGTTTAGATACTGTTTTACATGTTCCCCGTTTTCCTTTTAGTCTTATGTTTGTTAGTAAGATACCAAAGCCTTAAACTGTTCAGTTACTTTATTTCCTGATTTTTGTGTCTTTCAGGATCTCAGGACGCAGACGAAAATTGGTGGCGGTGCTGAACGTGGTGGTCTCTGCTATTTTTTGGACGAAGAGCCGTCTACCGCTGTTGCCTTCCAATTCACAGTTTTCCCTTACCAGCATCATTGTCGCCTTGGTCATCCGTCGTTTTCCAACCTTAAACGGATGGTCCCACCATGTAGTCGCGTTAAGTCGCTTTCTTGTGAAGCGTGTGAGTTTAGTAAGCATCATCATATTTTCTTTTTCCCTAGGGAAGACCGTCGTGTGTCGAGTCCTTTTCATTTAGTGCATTCAGATATTTGGGGCCCTATGCGCGTTCTGTTCTCACTTTTAGTATTTTGTTATTTTTGTGGATGATTATTCTCGTACTACTTATATTTATCTGATGCAAAATCGTTCTGAATTACTCTCTATTTTTACATCTTTTACTAGGAAATACAAACGCAATTTGGGGTACCTATTCAAATTTTTCGTTCTGACAATACACGTGAATATTATCATCATGCTTTGTCACAGTTTTTGAATGCACATGGGGTCTTACATCAATCCTCTTACGGTTGGACTCCACAGCAAAATGGAGTTGCCAAACGCAAATTGGGTCACATTTTGACGGCCACTCGTGCTCTCCTATTGCACATGCATGTTCCTAAATCTTACTGGAGTGATGCCGTGCTTACTGTTGGTTACCTTATTAATCGGATGCCCTCTATTGTCTTAAGTGGTCAAATACCGTATGCTTTCTTGTGTCCTGATTGCCCCCTTTACTTCCTTCCTCTGAAGATTTTTGGCTGCACCTGTTATGTTCATGCCTTAGATCCTGATTGGGACAAACTTGATCCCCAAGTGTGTGTTTTTGGGCTATTCGCATACTCAAAAGGGGTATAAATGTTCTTCGCCATCTCTTCATCGACAGTTTGTGTGTGCTGATGTTACTTTCCATGAGTCTGTCCTTTTTTTTGCAGGAGCTACTTCTTTGTCTGTAGACATGCCCACCTCTGTTCCTCTCCCGGCACCCTTTCCCTTACCCACCACACCCCCTTCACTGCCCTTGCATGTATATGTTCGTCGTCCAAAAGAATCTCTGCCACTGCTTCCGCCCGCTACTGATTCTTCCCTGCCGTCTGGAGATCCGCCGCCTCCTTCGTCTCCTGCTCTAGCGCCTCCCTCTCTCGCTTCTTTACTCATTGCTCTCCGCAAAGGTACTTGTATTTGTACTACTTCCCATCTCATGGCTCAGTTCGTTTCTTATGCTCATCTTTCCCCATCTGTCTGTGCTTTTTCTTCTTCTATATCCTTTGTTTTTGTTCCTAGCACTGTTCAGGATGTCCTGTCCATTTCTGAGTGGCGGATAACTATGGAGGAGGAGATGACTGCTCTTCATAGCAATCGTACGTGGACGCTGGTCTCTCTTCCTTTCGGAAAGAATACTGTTGGGTGTTGCTGGGTATTTACTGTGAAGTATCATCCTAATGGCACTGTTGAGCGCTACAAAGCTTGTTTTGTGACCAAGGGCTACATTTAGACTTATGGTGTTGACTATGCTGAAATCTTCTCTCCGGTTGCCAAGCTCGGGTCTGTTCGCATTCTTATTTCTCTGCTAACCTTGGTTGGCCCCTTTTTCAGAAGGATGTCAAAAATGCCTTATTGCATGGCGATCTCATTGAGAAAGTTTTCATGGAGCAACCACTCAGATTTGTTGCTCAGGGGGAGTCCTCTCAGGTATGCCGACTTCGGAAGGCCCTTTATGGGTTTAAACAATCTCCGAGGGCTTGGTTTGACAAATTCAGTGATAATGTCCTGCGTTTTGGCATGAAGCGATGCCAATCTGACCACTCTATTTTCTCTCTCACATCCGACTAAGGAAAAATCTTATTGATGGTCTATGTTGATGATATTATTATTACAGGTGATAACAAGAAGGGGATTGATGATCTGAAATTTTTCCTACAACGCCAGTTTCATACCAAAAACTTAGGGAAACTGAGATACTTCTTGGGTATCGAGGTTGCCCGTTCTAAGAATGGTATTAATCTATCACTGAGGAAGTATGCGCTGGATATTCTAGAAGAGACTGGTTTACTAGGATCAAAGTCTGTTGAGACTCCTATGGACCCTAATGTCAAATTATGTGTTGATCAGGGCGTGTTGCTTTCTAGTCCAGATCAGTATCGTCACTTGGTGGGAAAGTTAAATTATCTTACTGTTACTTGTCCGGATATTTCATTTGCCGTTAGCCTGGTTAGTCAATTTACGTCTGCTCCTCGTATTCTCCACTGGGAAGCTATTCTACGAATTGTGAGGTATCTCAAGGCTCATCCGGGACGTGGTCTGTTTTATCATACTAGTGGACACTTACAGGTTGAGGCCTTCACTGATTCTGATTGGGCAGGCAATTCGTCTGACAAAAGATCCACTACAGCATATTGTATCTTCCTTGGTGGAAATTTTGTTAATTGGAAGAGTAAGAAGCAAACGGTAGTTGCTCGACCTAGTGTTGAGGCCGAATATAGAGCTATGACTCACACGACTTGTGAGATAGTTTGGATACGTTCATTTCTTGAGGAGATACGGTTTTCAGTGCAGGTGCCAATAAATCTATATTGTGATAATAGCGCAGCCATTCATATTGCATCCAATCCAGTATTCCGCGATAGGACTAAACACATCGAAGTAGACTGTCACCTTGTACGAGAGAAATTGACCGGTGGTGTTATTACTACTCCGTTCGTGTCCATCGATACTCAATTAGCCGATATGTTTACTAGACCGTTGTTCAAACCACGGTCGTATTTACTTTGGGACAAGCTGGGACTTATCGACATTTACTCTCCAGCTTGAGGAGGAGTGTTAGAATATTAGAGTTAGAATATAATTTAGTCTCACATTGATTATGTGTAGTCTCCTAATTAGATTGTTGCTTATATAAATAAAAGCATATGTGATAGGGTAACTTAACACCCTTATACACTTCTATTTCCCTCTCTCTCTTTCTTTCCAATAACAATATGAATAAGACAGGACGTCTAGATGCATGTGGATGAATGCCAGTTTTACAGTAATCAACAGGTCTTCCAAGCTAGCCTCATTCCCAGTCATCTTGATACCTGCATTCTAACAACCATGTAGCCATTATTCCATAGTTAGCTAATTTCTAAAGTATAAATAGGTAGTTTACACTTTGCAGAGATCATCAGTGTGCAAGCTGGCATTATTATTTTCTCATACTCTGAAAGAACAAGTCCCTTGCATTTTCCAAAAATATGTTAGTTGCTGCTTTCCCTCTAAGTTTCCCTTATCGAATGAGTGCTGCCTCAATAGCTTTCTTTTTTAGTGGCCCATCTCTATCTTTCTTGACTCTATCCTCCCTCATACTTGTGTTCACACGTAGTATCAGGCTAGCATTCATGCAATCAAGTAGGCCGAATTTCGCTCGTTCTGATGTACTTATCTATTCCCTAGTTGCAATTCTGCCTTTGTCTCTTTTTGTCCACACCTTGAATTTACACGGGGCAAGTGGTAATTGCTTCTTTGGTCAGATGATGTATAAGGATTCCGTAGCTAGATTGTTGTTTTCGTTAAGCATGTATTATGGGTAGTATGTCATTTACGTATAAATCAAGATGCATGTATCATTATTTTCTCATAATCTAACAGAACTGATGCATCAGATTTCACTTATACTCATGGTTGTCTTATTCTTTTGTCTTATTGTAATAAATAGAGAATTTCAATCTTGAAATCAGATTTTTGGGAGGATTCGATTCTTCAACATATCCCAAATTGGCATGTTGTTGTTTGGGAATTGGGTAGATTAAAGTGTATATTATCCAAAAGTATAGAAGATATACAGTGAGACTCAATAGACACCTCAAGGGGCAAACAAGAGGATGGCACAGCAACGACAATTGCAAAGACTAGAAACAGAAATGGCTAGCATCTCAAAGCCAGGTATGCATCATTGTCTGTAAGGATGTCTTACCTTCTGCTCTCTCTCACTCTCTCTCTCATGCATGATGAACTCTTTATGTCTAACAAGTTGTCTTTTGACTTGTATACTGAATGACAAGTTTGACAGTAACAATTCTTCAAAGGTAACTTTATCTTTAGATGCTTAAAATGCATAAAATACAATGCCCCTAACCATCCATAGGTAGAATGCTATTTTTTGTAAGCATATGTAGAGAGTGCCACATTTGTAGAATTCAACATGTGCCTATTCTTATCGTCTTGTGATGTAAAAGAGAATGATGCATCAAGTACCTTCCAACGTGTTGCTTTCAAGGTTAAAAATGTGTTAATCTAGAATTGAACAGAAAATCAAATTTTGATGTTTCATTTTTAACATCATTTGAAGATATGATGTATGTATAAGTACTTAATTTGAATTGTAATGTGGAACGACGGCAGCACTTGTTGAGAGAATAGGATAATGGAGGTGGGTTATGTTATTAATAACAGACGATTCAGAGTGAGACGATTCAGAGTGGGACAAGTTACGGATGGCCAGGCAGCAAGGTGGTTGTCAACTGTGGTGAGGAGTAGAAATGGTGATGGTAGAGGGGGTGGTGCTGTGCCGAGGACTTAGGGACTAGTTATTGATAGTGCTCTTAGGAAATTAGCAACTTTGGGTATGGGTTATGGTGACTTTTTAATGTCCAATGGGGTATGTTGGTGAATATGAGATTTGGAGTTCGAGTATATGAAATGAGTATTCCGATTTAAATTCGACCAATTGCCTCACTGAAGTTATGATTTTTCATCTCCTACCCTCTGTTTTACCAACCGAGTGTGTTGGTTGAAGAGATTACAAAATAAGAGATGGTCTTAAGATATTCGATTAGTTCATATGAATGATTGTATCAACTCCAGTAATCTTGACTCTAGCAAAACTGAATCCGTATTAAAGACCATATTACTTGACACTGCGATTGAAAGACCGTGTGTTGTTCATGTCGACCATATGTACTAGACAAAGTTTTGGTAAGTAAATCTACGTAATCTGGATGCATCGAAATCAGATTGCTCCATCTTTGGAAAATTAATGTGATTGGTCATGATATCATCTTAAGGTTGTACTATATATCTTTGCTCTGATTCATCTCAATTCCGTAAAACACTCTGTTACGTTTCCTTGTAAAGCAATGGGGATATCTATCACCACAACAAGAATGTCACTTATTTTTTTTTGGGTCCTCTTCGCTCTAAGTTACCATTCGAAGGCCAATTTAATTGGTGACACCTGTAAGAAAACTTTATTTCCAGAACTGTGCATTTCAACTCTACAATCAGCCCCTGGTAGTAGTACTGCAGATCTCAAGGAGCTTGCTCGCATCGCGTTCAAAGCTACAATTGTTAAAGCGACTAATAATCTCAACCTAGTAGACGAGTTACTTAAAAACACAGGTGATGATAATGTTCTAAAGGAATGTCTCATCATTTGTGCCTCGAATTATGAAGATGCTATTAATGACAGTCGTATGGGCATTGAGAATGTGGGACCAAATAACATTCAAGCCGCGGTAAATGCTGCTAATATTATTGATGAGGCTCGGACTTGTAAGGAGATATTTGAGGATCTAAAGCGTAAATTGACTTTTGCAGCTGAAAATGAAGTTGTGAGACAATTAGCTGTAATTCTTACTAGTATTGTAAAGTCTCTTGGTTGATTTTCTCTTCGTTGTTCAATTTCTTCTTCCTTTATGATACCAAATAAATAGAATAAAATAAAGGATTACTGTTGTTTTATTACCCATCGGTCTTCCCCAATAATCGTGAATCCATGATACCTCTTATGATTGTATGCACTCTTATTATTGTTACAAGCCTCTTTAATTCATCCTGTATGAGAAGTAATTGACAACTCTTATAGCCATTTTGAGGAGCATGGTTAGATAATATTGTGTTGGAATATTATCAAAATGGGTTTTTTTATTTTGGGGTTTTCTATAAAGTTGTCTTGTTTGTTGAGTCCTGCATTAAAAGGTGAGACGAATAGGAAATAGTTAAATAAATGTCTAACCAATTAGGTAGGCTTGTCATATTGATGTCACGTCCTTGCATTGAGGGAGTGACATTGCGATTATCGATCCTTAGTGTCCCTCTCATTCTCATCCTACAGTACTTGTTCAAAGATGAGAAGCTCCCCTATAAGAGCTCTATATAGAGAGAGAACATTGCCTGTCCCTCAGAGTCTGAGGCTCAGACCATTTGGTCCTCCTATTGTTTATTCACAGGTCATTTGGTTTTCCAAGTATCATTTATTTTTCAAAGAATATTCAATTATAAATACCACTATTATATATACACCCGTCCACTGCATCGTTCAATAAGTAGAAGATCCACCCAGTGGATTAGTTTTCCACGTGTTCTATTCAAGGATAAACCCCATTGATTTTATTCGTAGTCACTGTATGTATAATGGAATACAAGGGAAGTGATATCCAATCACTGCGTCAAGTTACACGAAGTCAGGAACATATCGAATTCCTGCAGGAATCCATGTGTCCCCCTTGATGAAATTTCTGACAGTATACTTAGTTGCTTCACTGGAGCTATTGATCACTCTTGCCCAAGGCACCCTACCAACTGTATTAGCTTCTGGTCCTCTATTGGCATACTCAGCATAGCCAACTTTATCCGCACTACTGGGGTCTCGGCCCTCCCCCACTCCAGCCAGCCCCTGGGGTTGATCAGATCATCAAGAAAACTTTCCATTATGATCGTTCTTGAGTAAATACCCCATGGCCTCCCCAAAAAAGTTGTCAACTTTGAACCCTGCTGACGAAGATCCTCTGCAACTATTATTGTACAGTTATGAATGATTATACCTTTTTTTATTCATTTGGGTTCTCCTTCTTTTGGGCGGTTATTGTATTCTTTTTACTTCCAGGAGGCTTGAATGCGTGTGTTATACAGTTTTGGAATAGTACCGATGAATCTCTAAAGATGAAATCTACAGTGCCATAAATTTTGCACACTCTGAAAAATTGAGATTGTCTTCTGATGTAAAGGGTATCTTGATACCCTATGAATTGACATATGTAGAAGGCACATTGGCTTGTGTTAATTTCTAAATTTTCGATGGCATTGCTTGGTGTAATCTAAAGAATAAGAATGCTCGGTGTAAGAATGTTTTTACTTCAAAGTTGCAAAACCTAAAGAATAAGAATGCTTATTTCGATAACATTGCTTGGTGTAGTCTGTTTTCTGTGCTGATCTTTGGCAACTTTGGAATGACTAAAAGAGGCTGTTTTTCTTCTTCTTCTCCTTTCTTTTCTTTTTCATTTGGAGATTAGTTGCCATAATAAGAATAAGACATGATGTAAACATGCATCTGGATGAATGCTGGTATTATAGTAATTAACATGTCTTCTAAGCTAGCCTCATGTCCAGTTGTCTTGATACTTGGTTTCTAACTCCCATGAAACCATTATTTCGTAGCTAGCTAATTTGTAAAGTATAAATAGATAGTTTACACTTTGCAGAGATCATCATTGGGCAAGCTAGTATTACTATTTCCCCATACTCTGAAAGAACAAGTGACCTGCATTTTCTCAAAATATGTTAGTGGTAGCTTTCCCTCTCACTTTCCTTATCGAATAAGTATTGGCTCAATAGCTTTGTTTTTAAGTGAATTGTCTCTATCTTTCATGACTCTACCACTCTCTGGCACTTGTGTTCACATGTAGTATCAGGCTAGCATTCATGCAATCAAATAGGCCTAATTTCACTCTTAATTTGTGATGTATTCACTAATTTCCTAGTTCCACTACTACCTTTGTCTCTTTTTTGTCCATGCCTAGGATTTACATGGAGCAAGTGGTAATTGCTTCTTCCATCAGGTGATGGGTAAGGATTCTGTAACTAGATTGTTGTTTTCGTTAAGCATGTACAGGTGGTATGCCCCATAGGTAGAAATCGATATGCATGTATCTTTATTTCTTCATAAGCTAACATAAGTGATGCATCATTAATGTAAACTTAACTACAAAGAATGGAAGAAAGAAAAGAAGTTGGAAAGAAACCAACCAAGAGAACCGATTGAAAACTAAACCAAGAAAAATCAGACTACAACAGTCCAACTTGCCAAACAGAGCAAGGGCAGATGCAGCAGAGGAGACTGAATGAAAGATGAGTTTTTGAGCAAAAAATAAAAAAAATAAGAATCTCTTGATTAAGAGTATCATAATTTTTGGTAGAGAAACATAATAGAGAAGGCTCAAACTCCATAAAATCAGGGGGGATTAATTCCTAATTGAGAGATAGAGTTTTATAATTTTTTGTTTTGCAGAGAAACATGGCAGAGATCAAATTCTATAAACTCAGGGTTTTGATACTTAATGTGTTGGTTGCAAGAGTACAAAATAAGAGATGATCTCGAGAGATTTGACTTTAAACTCATAGCAATGATTCTACTAACTCTAGCAAATTTGACTTTAACAAAACCGAATTCGTATTAAAGACCATATCTAACTTGATACTACAAATGAAGATCGTATCTTGATTTTTATGAATTGATAGGCGCAATCCATAAAAAGGTGTAAGATGTTAACCCTTATGCATTAATTAACTTACAACAAATGTATAAAAGCAATGGAAGAAATCTTGATTTTATATTTCCAAAATTTGTTGATAATGAGTCAAATGTAAGTGGGAATGGATGATTAACGCTTGTTTTACCTTATGCCATATTTAATTTAATTTGAAATGGACGATTAACGTAATCTGAATGCATTAAAATCAGATTACATTATTAATTTCATTTGCTCCTCTTCATCTTAAGGTTGTGCTATATATCTTTACTGATTCATCTCAATATTTCCTGCTAAAACACTCTTCGACATTTGGTTGTAAAGCAATGGGAATGTCTGTCACAACAACATGAATGTCTCTTGTTTTTTTTCAGGTCCTCTTCACTCTTAGCTACAATTCGCAAGCTGATTTAATTGGCGACATTTGTAAGAAAACTTTATTTCCAGATCTTTGCATTTGAACTCTACGTTCATACCCTGGTAGTAGTACTGCAGATCTCAAAGGGCTTGCTCGCATCACCTTCAATGTTACACTTGTTAAAGCAACTTCTATTTTCAACCAAATGAACGAGTTACTTAAAAACACAACTGATGAATCTGTAAAGTAAGGTCTCATTATTTGCGCTTCGCAGTATGATGATGCTATTGATGATAGTCGTATGGGCATTCAGAATGTGGGATCAAATAACTTTGCAGCTGCAAGTATTATTGATGATGCTCGGACTTGTACGGAGACATTTGATGAACTAAAGCGTACATCGACTTTTGCAACTGAAAATGATGTCGTGAGACATTTAGGTGGAATCCTTTGTACTATCGTAGCTTCTCTTGGTTGATTTTTTCATCGTTATCCAGTTTTTCTTCTTCCTATGCAATATCAAATAAATAAAATAAAATAAAGGATTACCATTGTTTTATGTCCCAATTGCTTTCCCCAATAACCTTGAATGCATGACTACTCTTTTGATTGTGTGGACTCTTACGATTGTTAGGAGGCTCTTTAATCCATGTCCTATGAAAATTGACTGACAACTCTTGTAGCCATTTTGTGGAGTATAGTTCGAGAATATTACTCTATAAGGAATTTCATACTCACTTTTTAATTTTTTTTTGGGTTTGATTTTTTGAAAAAATAAAATTCCAGAACTTAGTCAGACTTACGCATACAAAAATATTTTGGCTTAGATTTCATTGTGTAGACGCAGATTAACACAATGGGAAGGATAGGCTTCATTATATCTTGGGAGACAATTTCCAATAACCTACTGCATACCGAATTGGTGCGAACAAATAACGTATTTAGGACAACAATTATGTGCCTTGAAGCAATCATTTGCGGAATTTATAGAGGTCTACCAAACTAGTTTTTTTCACCATATTGTCATTATCCATTTGATGTGTATAGAGAGGCAATAACTCTTTTAACATTTTAACTGAATTCACATTGATGTCACGTCCTTGCATTAAAACCTTCATTGTATCTGGGCTATGATTTTTGTTGTGAGCAGTAAAGAGATGAGAGGGAGATAGATATTGATTCATGGAGTAAGGGAGATAGATTCCATGGCCCTCCTTGACTTTGGAAACTACCCCCAACCCCGGATTATTTGATTAGTTTATTCACAGGTCGTTTGGTTTTCGAATACTATCCAATTACAAAAGCCATTATTATATACATAAGGATCGCTGTATCATTGAACAAGTAGAAGATTCACCAAATGGATTAGTTTTGCATGTATTCTATTCAAGTATAAACTCCATTGATTTTATTCAGAGCCACTGCATAGTTTAGTGGAAAGATACAGAACTAGTTTACATTAAATCGGGAAAATAGGGAATTTCTGGAGGAATCCATGTGGATGAAATTTGTGACAGTATACTTATTTGCTTCACTGGAGCTATTGATCACTCTTGCCCAAGGCATGCACCCTACCAACAGTATTAGCTCCCGGCCCTCTATTGGCATACTCAGCTTAGTCAACTTTTATCTAAAGTACTTGGGTCTCGGCCCTCCCACTCTAGCCAGCTCTTGGGGTTGATCAGATCATCAAGAAAACTTTCCATTATGATCGTTCTTGAGTAAATACCCCATGGTCACCCCAAAAAGGTTGTCAACTTTGAACCCTGTTGACGTAGATCCCCAGCAGCTATTATTGTACAATTATGAATGATTATACTGGTTTTTTCATTTGGGTTCTCTCTTTTTTGGGCAGTTATTGTATTCGTTTTACTTCCAAGAGGCTTGAGTGCGTAGATTATACAGTTTTGGAACACTGCAGGTGAATCTTCAAAGATAAAATCTACAGTGCCAAAAATTTCGCACTCTCTAAAAAATTGAAATTTCTTTTTGGTGTAAAGGGTATCTTGAAACCCTTGGAATCGGCATCTATAGAAGGCAGATTGGTTTGCTTCAACTCTTAATGCTACAGCTCGGTTTTTTGGTGTCCAGCTGTGTTTTGGAAAGTAATATCGCATGCGACAAATCCTAGACCTTCTATTCGTGCAGGTGAAAAAAATATTAGTATCTCAGTGAAATATGAAGATCAATAACATTACAGACTAGCTTCATCATACGTTTAACCATGCACTCGGAATCAACATATTTTAAGTGGTGTTATTTACATAATACTCACTTGGTGTCGTGCATTTTCAGTGTGGTGTGCATAATGTATAACCTATAAACTTCGACAGTGACACATGTTAATTAGCTGCAACATTTTTACCATAATGTTCATCCTTTTAACTTGGATTTCAGCTCAATTCTTGTAAAGTTGGTTCTATTAGATCTATGTCCACACACTGCAAGAAAATTAACCTATAGCAGCGCTGCTAAAAAATATCAAAATCCATTGCTAGAGACCTCATGAGTTCATACCACAGATTTCTAAAAATGTTGGGAGATCCGCGTCGGGGAAGGCCTATATAGCAGCGCTTATGCCTTTTGAATTTCGTATGCAAATGGTAACGGTATATATTTTCTTCACCTAATAATGCACTGACTGACCTACTGCTGCCGTTTTATAGGTAGTGGAGGGTCCAACTCCATCAAAGCTCTTGTTGCCGTTTGATAGAAAGAATGATGGTCAATCACCTGACATGAAAGCTCATGTGCAGTCAAGTGATTAGATTATTAAAAAAAATTTAATTAATTTTTCTTTTGAAAATGAAAGAAAAAAAATGAACCTCGTATGAAAGAGAAGAGAAGGCAAAAGGCTCATGGAGGCAACACTAGCAAACGATGGCGGAGCCCTTGCAAGACCTGGACTGTCTGGTGCTACTCCAATATTCATTTTATCCCTTTGGAATGCCTCTCTCGAGCAGTGCTTACTAACTCTCCTAAGCATACAATCTCTACCAAGAAGTGATCTGTGTACATATGCTCGTGGATGAGTGCCAAATTTGTAGTAATTAACAGGTCTTCCAAGCTAGCCTCATATCCAGTCATCTTGATTCTTGCAGTGTAACAACCATGAAGCCATTATTTCATACATTAGTTACCTATTTTGCAGAAATTATGAATGTGCAAGCTGGTATTACTATTTCCTCACATACTTTGAAAGAACAAGTTCCTTGCATTTTTCCAAAATACGTTAGTGGTAGCTTTCCCTCTTAGTTTCATTATTGAATAGATATTGCCTCAATTTTATTGTCTCATCTCTCTATCTTTCTTGGCTCTTCCCCTCCCTCACGCTTGTGTTCACACGTAGTAGTATCAGATTGCCTTCATGAAATCACGTAGGCCTAATCCCATTCTCTGTGATTTATTCACCTATTTTCTAGTTTCAATCAAGATGAAAGAGATGTCTTGCCCACAACCCCTCTTTAGTAGAAAGCAATATGCATGTATCATTATTTTCTCATAATCTAACAGAGGTAATACATCAAATACCTTCTAAGATTTCACTCTCAATTGGTTATCCAACTATTCACAAGAAGACACTATCATGGTTGTTTTATTATTTTGTTCTTATGCTAATAATAGAAGATTCTAATCTTTGAATCAAATTTCCAAAAGGATCAACATATCCCAGATTAGTATTTATTG
>JABCMJ010018010.1:0-14428 GCA_014822125.1 Arbutus unedo
AAACAATTTTCATTTTTCGTCGCATATCAAGTCAAGAAATTATTCTGTCCCGTTCGGCAATTCATTATTCGCGAGGGGGGCCGAGAAAATTTTCGGGCGCGACATTTGGTTGGGCAAAATCATTTATATGTGAATTAGAAATTAAATCTAAATTAGACTCCAAAGATTGGTAATTTTGGGTGACACTAATGTTAGAATGTGGAACTTTCAAGTGGTTTATATAGCTTAACATTGGTTAAAGGTTTGGGTCCAAAGGGCACCCCACTTTTGTGGATGGGGAAGGATTTAGGTAGCATGAATTTTGACCCAAACCACCACACACACGCGCCGCCGCCGCCGTCTATTCGGATTTAGGTTTGGGTCATTTAGAACTTGACTTGTGTACATTTCAATGTGGACGTTTTCATCATGCGTCAAAGACTCAAAACTTCAATATTATATATAAGGTTGAAAATAACAACTTGATTGTAGGACCTATTGCTTTTTGAGATTTGAGATTTGAGATTACAGGGCCTATTGCTTTCACTAATTGTTTAAAAGACATCATATATTTTGGTTCGTTTCAGATAAGGATTACAATGGGTACATAGTACATATCTGACAAAATACCCTCTTGTTTTATCTCTCTCTTTCGGAAACAAACAAGGAAATTGCTATTTATTCTTTTCCAGGGACAAAAACTACACTTCTCTTCAACAAATATCTCATTTTTTTTTAAAATTTTAAAATTGTCACTTTTCACTTTTCTCTTTTTTTTTTTAAATTATAAAAATATCGCTCCTCTCTCCTATTAAATTACGAAAATATCACTCTTCTTCATTTCACTATTTTATATTAATTTTTTAAAAATATATGATTAAAAATAAAATTAAATAAGTAATAATAATAAGATGTAATTTTTAAAAAAAAATTAACTAATTCAACTTTTTATTTTCACAACAATTCTTTTTTTTATATAAAAATCTATAAAATTGGAGATCGCAGTTAGTTTTAAAATTTTGGCCACGGTTAAAATTTTAAATTTTTTTAACTAATACATTTTTTACCTTCACACTAATTTTTTTATTTTTTTATCTTCACACTAATTCTCTCTAATTTGTACTTTGTAGAGAAACCAAGCATAAAAAAAATTGTATTATTGTAAGTTAATATTTATCTAACGTATTTCAATAAATTGTCTATAGTTATTATTTTAACTTTAAAAGTAAGTATTTTATTCTGTTTATTGTGTAAAAATTTAAATATTTGATCCGATAACGTGAGACGCGAAAGATGAAAAACTATCGAAAATATGCTCGAATCTTTGAAGTCATGTAAATTTCTATACCGCAAGATTCATACCAATTTGCATGATATATCTTAAATAATCAAGCTACTAGATATGGTTGACCTCACTAGTTTACCTTCTGTATTGGATCGTGACATGCTAATTATTTAATACGTAGATTATTTTTATGTCATGAAAAGGATAAAAATAACGTAATATAGATTTAATTTATGCTAATTCTGAAATAATTTTTTAAGACAACGATAAATATTTAGTATTTTTTTTGGAATAAAATTTAACAAGTACGACCGAAAGTGGTTCAAATGAGCAATGCCGATTACTTATTTTTCTTTTAAAGTTGGGTGGATTATGACATGTGATGAAGATGGATATTTTTGGATGATTTAAGAGATTTTTTACTTTGTTTTATAAATCAACAAAAGAAAGTAAAAGTAACAATAAAATATAAATCAACAAATAACTTACCATAATTTAACAACCCTTTATCAAAATATTCCGAGTTCACAGTTAATTCTGAAATAATTTTTGAAGTCAACGGCGAATTTTTAGTATTTTTTTTAGAATATAATTCGAAAAGTATAACTAAAAGGAATTCAAATTAGCGGTGTCAGTAATTTTTTTTTTCAAAATTGAGCGCATTAAGACATGTGATGAATGTGAATATTTTTGGATAAATTAAAAGGCGAATCAATAATTTTAAATACTTGATGCAAAGCTAATAAAATTAAAAAAATATTAAAAAAAATCACGTTTACTTTTTTTTTTAGATTGCTAACATTTTTTTTTCTTCAATTTATGTATCATGGAACTCTTAACAAAATAAAAATAAAAATATTTTTTTCAATAACCGAGCTCGCGATTGATTTTTAAATATTATTTTAGAAAACGGTGAATATTTTTTTGAAATAAAAATCTACACACAACAATAGAGTTATTTTAGTACCACAAAACACATAAAATAAAAAAAAATGAATGAATGAGAGATATAAATTTTTTGGTAAATTGACCAAAAATAGCCCTCCCTCCAATTTTGTAGCTTGAGGGGGTGAAAAATAATTCTAAAAAAAATAATTTAATTACTACGGAACACTTAAATATTTTTTAAAAAATATTTAAATATTCGTCTTTAAATTTTTAAGTACCGCGGAATACTTAAAAGAACAAAATTTTTTTTTTTTTCAATAATCGAGTTCACAGTTAAGTTTTAAATATTATTTTTAGTCAATTGAATTTTTAATATTTTTACAAAATAAGGCTAAAACGAAGTTGTCTCCCTAAAATCAAGTCTTTATAATATGGATTACTAATATTATAAAAAATGACGAGAGAATGATTTTTTAGTCTTTTAGCCAGTCACACCCCTCTCCTTATTTTTTTGCGGGAGAGGTGAAAACTAACTCTAAAAAACAATCATGGTTTAACTTTAACTCTCAAAAATAATCTTGGTGTACCTAGTTTAATTTGCCTAAGCACTACTCACAAGCAATATAATGTTTTTTTTGTTTTTTTCATTATCTCCCCTCCTTAGTTTAATGTAACAAAAAAAATTAAAAAGTAAGAATGCATATTTTAATAAATAATAGGTAAAATGATAATAGTGTTAAAAAAAATAATTAGTTAAATTAATATTGTAGAATGTTTATTGGGTAATTTACCCAGCCATTATTGCACATGTTCTAAGGCTATGTTCGGTTGAATATTTTTAAACGATTTTTGAGAAAAAATACTCTGAGATATTATTTGGTTTAAGTGTTTCAAAAAAAATTGAGAGTTAATTTTTTTTGGCTTTTTAAGGCTCTTTCTCTTCTTTTCTAGGGAAATGAGTATTGTATTTAAAATAGAACTTCTTTTTATGTACTTTGTGCACATATTCTATTAACAAAAATTTTTATTTTAAAATTTTAAATTTACAGTTAATTTTGAAATATTTTTTTAAACCAACAATAAATTTTTAAATTTTTTTTGAGCAAAAATTTAAAAAACACGACTAAAATATAATTAAATAAACAGTATCGGATACAATCAAAAGAGGATCAAATGTGATTTTTTAGTGCATTAATCATTGACAAATATGATGATGTAATGGTAATCAATGATTGACAAATAAACCAAACAGTGTTTGAATTTTTTTTTCAAACATAATTTATAAATATTACTCTAATGTTTTTTTATAAATAATGAAGAAAAAAATAATTTAATTTAAAAATAAGCGAAACTCATAATGTTTTAAAAAGTTAGGCCAAATTAAGTGAGGAGAAAGAGAGGCTGGAGTGAGCGAGAGAGATAAAGCAAGGGGGTACTTTTGTCAGATCTGTACATAGTAATTTTAGGATACGACGATTATGAAGGGAATCCAATACTCAAAGATTCTTTAATTCATTGAATTTACCTTAATACAGAACAAATATGAATGAAATCTCGTATTGATTAATGCTTGAATCCAATGAATTTACCTTAATACAAAAAACGTACTAATGAAATCTCGTACTGATTAAGAGTAATGTTAAGTACATAAATTATTCAAACACAGATGTGTCCGAAGTCATTAAATGTATGTGGAGCACTCAATAATTCAAGAGTCCCACGAGTATCTAACGGTTTCGAAAAAATCTGTGTCCTTAGACCTCTTGTACTGTGGTTGGCTTTTTTTTTTTGTCTTTTAATGAATTTTTTTTGCAATTTTTTGTTTTGTGTCAATTTTTTATTATTGTTGGTTTGTCTCAATCAGAAATTTCAGAAAAGTATAAAATTATGTCTAAAAACTAAAAAAATTCAGAAAAATAAAAATAATTACAAAACAGCGTCTGTGTTAACTTATTTTTTTCTTTAGTGAATTTTTTTTATTTTTGAATATAATTTTAGATTTTTTTCATCGAGCCGAACTAATAATCATAAAAAAATGACACAAAAATAGTAAATATAAATTTTTTTTTTGAATAAAAATAAAAAATAATTAATTTAGTTAATTTTGATCAAATAGTCGCACCATTGATTTGGTAAATTGAAAAATCTGATCAGCTTTTTCTTTTTCCCACCACAAATTTTCACGAGGCAAACACAACCCTATAAATAAGATCGAAACAAGAGCGGTGCCGTACTATTCACAGGAGTATGAAATTCCCTATCCATTTACAATTAAATATTAGATATAAAAATGATATTAAGAATAAGTTTTAATGTAAAAGAAAGTTTGAAAGTTTTTTTTAAGTAGTATAAAAGAGAGAACATAAAAATATTAACGATTTTTTTAATATTTAAAAAAATTCTTTATAACATTAAATATGAAAATACTGAATTAGTTCATCGATTTGTGATTTAATATTAAATGTGAAGATCTAATTAAGAAAGAATTTAACAGTAAAGAAAGTTTAAAAAGTAAAAAATTATTGGTTGGCATAAACGTTTTGGATTTTTTCTCCTTTATTAATTTTGTGTCAATTTATTTGTAGATTATTAATTAGTTAGTTTCGCTGAGATGTCTTAGAAAATTTTAAAAAAATTATGAATCAAATTTTAAAAAAGTTTGGAAAGAATTTAAAAGTATCTGTATATTTTGTATTATTTTCGTCCTTAGTGGATTTGTTTTAAGCTTTTGGTCTTTATTTTTTACTTTATAGATTCTTTTTATCAAGAAAAACTAATAATTCAAAAACATTATTGTAAAACTAAAAAAATATGAATTTTTTAAATAAAGATAAAAAAATAACACAACAAATTTTTCTGGCCAAATCTATTTTGCATGTGAGGAGTTAAACATTTTATATTTTATACTTATTTTGTAAAAAAGTTAGTATATAATATAAATATAAATAAGCAGATAGATTGGTGTGTTAGTTTCCGCTCTTGTACTTTGGGCTTTGGAATGGAAAGTTATGAGGCCAGGCCCAAGCTTGTTATTCTAACTGGCTCCAATTTAATTTGAGTAACTCCTTTGTTTGGTAAAAAATAATGAATTTAAGTAAATAATTTGTTGATAAAATAATTATGAATTTAAGAGGGAAAAATAGCATTATAAAATTTAGATAAAATTTTGAATCTCCCTTCATTTGAGTAAAAAAAATAAATAAATTATAACTCTCAAATTTGAAATGCGGTGAGTTTTAAAGGTTTTAGTCAGATAGATTTTGATTGTAGGTAGAAATAATAATAATTGGTGGAAATGCTCTTGTAGCTTCAATTGTATTGATATGATTACTTGTTTTTTTTTTTTTTAATGGGCAAAGCAAATATATTAACAATGAATAAAGTTACAAGGAGATAAAAACCCAAACATGACGACCTCATAAGTTGGCAAGCTACCAATTGAAGCATAGTGTTTAAGGGACTAGTTGTCCTGCTGTGCATTGTGCACAGAAGGCGTTATGCGTGTTAAGACGACATCGTTTTATTGCATAAAATACAAATTGAACAATTCGGCAAATGAATAATTTTCAAGCAGTATTTTGCAAACAAAAACGACGTTATTTTAACACGTAACACGTCCTGCTGGCTGCTATGTAATGCACAACAGGCTCTTCATTTCATGTTTAAGATACCACTCACTCAAGAGAGGAACTACATGGAGACCGGAAGATGCTCGGCTCCTCCAAAAATTTCAAAAAATTTAGGACTGAGGTATAAAGTTGAAAATTATAAAAAAATTACATTCCGACCCTCAAAGTAAGTTTGCTCCCTCCTTTCCTAAAAAAGAATCTTGACTCCACCCAAATGTTGAATGTTGACGAATCACCCCTGCAGCCAACAGAAACCTCCACCCAAGAGAGGAAGTACATGGAGATCGGAGGGGGCCTGCCTCCTCGAAAAATTTCAAAAAATTTAAGATCTAGGTATAAAATTTAAAAATTATAAAAAAAATTACATTTCAACCCTCAAAATAATTTTGTTCCCTCCTTCTCTCCTTTCCTAAAAAAGAATCTTGACTCCACCCAAATGCCGAATTCTGATGAATCACCCCTGCAGCCAACAGAAACCCCGACCTCTACATGAAGACCAAACACACCCAATAGCAGTAATGGGTTTAAAAACATCAAATTACAAAAATACAAGAATGAACATCATTGAAACAGGGAAGAGGACTTGGACTGGGCTCTGAATTGAGAGACTGGGTGCATGGTAACTGGACTTGGATTGAGAGTTTGCTTGCCTAAAAACTTTGGGCTTGATAGACCTGCCCATTAGCCTCCATGAATCTTCAGCAGTGTTTTTAGTCCGGGGTGTGGGGGCGAAGCCCTCACAACACGCAGATCTTAGGGTTACAAGTTTTTAGAGAATAACAGAGGAGGAGAGAGAGAAAACATAGATTTTAGAGAGATTGCGAGAAGATTTGTACTCTTAATTCGATTTCATAATGGACTGATGTGACTCGCGTGATTTTTTCTCGCTTTGAGGTTTTCACATATATCTTGTGTGTTGTATCTTTCCTTTTCATTTTTCATTTTGCACAACTGTTTTCTTATTTTATTCTATGATTTATTGTTCCCAAAATTCATAAGGACAATGTGAAATTGAACAATTGTTTAAAAATTCCTAACATCAATTTCAGTTCTGACACCCTTAAATGGCAATCTCCCCTTCCTCGAAACCTAAAATCATGCACTGCTATTCCTGATAGCCCGCATTTGGCTTTGATATAATTGGCTACCCATCATTTAATAAATGAGTACTATTGTTTAATCGTATCTATAAGTTATGTTTCATTTCTTTCACTTCTGAAGGTTAAATTCTAGTCCTATTTTTTAAGAAATACCCAAATTATCCTAACATGTAAATTGTCAATCAACCTTAAAACAAGACATACACTCACTGTATTTCCATATCAATTTGGATATATTCAATAACTGAGATCGCGAGATCAATATAAACAATTCGACATGATAAATTTAAAAGGATTATAGTAAATTCGAAAAAATAACCTAAGTTCCCGCGTTTGATTTGTATTTTTTTATTCTTTTTCTAATGGTTGATTTGATAAGGTCAATGATAAATTTATAGCTCTTTCCTACATCTGATGATAATTTTACTTCCCTCTACAATTGTGATGGTAAATTTGATTATGTAATAGTTTAAATCGTTGCAAAAGTTTTTGTGTTTTTTCGATGGTGAATTTGCAGGAATTACTAAAAAATATACTCAACGGAATCTTAAATACATTTATAAAAATTTATTAACGTCCCTAAATCTATTGTAGTAACTGTTTATTAAAACACATTGCACTAAAACTGGACACCGGGTTTATTCGTAAATGATCAACATAAACAATTCGACATGGTAAATTTGAAGGGATTATGGTAAATTTGAAAAAGATACAAGAAATCTCATATAGACAGAAAGTACTTCAAGATCTAGATTTATTCTTAGACGATCAACGTAAACAACTTGAAAGAATTGTGACAATTAAATTTGAGCAAGCTACGAGGAACCTTATTTAAATAATAAGTACTTCAAGACCCGAATTTATTCGTAGACAATCAACATAAATAATTCATCATGGTAAATTTGGAAAGGGTTATGGTAACGGATTTATTGCAATGTGTTTCACTAAAATAATCATTTTGACAAATTTTAGGAATATTAATATATTTTGATGAATGTGTTTAAAATTTCGGTGAGTATTTTTTTGTATTCTAGCGATATTTTCAAGATTGTGTTTAAGATTCTGGTGAGTATTTTGGGAATTCCATTGATATTCTCAAGATTCATTAAAAATTGTTTATCATATTTGATTCCATAATTCAAACCTAATTTACTGTTATTATTTTCTACCTACTAAATTAGGAATTATGTGTTTTCACTTAAAAATGGATAAAAGGATAAATTAACACTCAAAAGAAATGACAAAAATGTCAATTAATGTAAAAATGGGATGGAATTATAAGTTCAAAAAGTTGATGGGATGAAAACATACGCTACTTAGGCTCATAAGATCCTGATTTAAATTATCCTTTAAAAATGTATTTTGTGTGACCAGAAAGAAATTAGAGTTATTTTGTATGAATTATTGATTCGCTTTACTGAAATAAATTTGAAAAGTAAAATTTTTAAAAAAATTATTAAAGACAAAAATAATCTAAATAGACAAATGTTTGATTATTTGTCTTTTTAAATTTTTTTAAATTTGACTCATATTTTTTTTTACTTTTTTTGAAATATCTAGTCAATTTAAATCAATAATTTATAAAAAAAATTAACACAAATTAAAATAATTTCAAATGTTTTTAAAATAAAGATAAAAACAATTAAAAAAAATTAGGCCAAGTCGAGCTTTAAATGTTTTAGTTTTCGAATTCAGCCTAACTAAACTAGGCTTTTAGGTGTGGATTGAGAGAGAACTAGAGGTGAAACTTACCGTACTCTATTACTCCATCAAGCATCCATTTCTCTAGGGAAAAGTTTTTGTACACCCGAATATATTGTGTTTAGAATTATTAGATATACATAAAATTCTTAAATTATTGAGGGTCTCACGTGTATGTAAAGATTAGATGTGTCTGAATACGAATAATCCATATTTGTAGTATTTTTCTTTCCCTATTACTCATTCGTATACCCATTTTCAACTTCAAGTAAATCTTATGTTTTTCTTCTGAGCAATTTAGCTCATAAGAGCTCGAACAAGTGGTATTGGATGTCATTGTTGAAATTTTGAGGAGTTACGGAAATTTATAAAAATAATTTATTTTTTAAATTTTTTTCGTCAAACTAATTAATAATTTACACAAATTAACATGAAATTAATAAATACAAAAAAATTAAATGAATAAATAAGAACAAATATACATGTGCGTGTGCGTGTACGTGTGCATGTGCATGTGCGTGGGGGCAAGTGGGTGAAAGAGAAGAAGGGGTATCAAGTCAGCATCTATAATACATATTTAAAACGCTAAGAACATCCTTGCCATCATCTGTGGCGACAAAATTGCGACAGTTGTCCATGGACCTGTACTATTAATGTTGCCCATGGACCTACACATTAATTATTTTGTACAAATTTGAGAGAGACAGAGAGAGATCTCCCTTGAGAAATGTGCGTCAAAAAACACGAGGACAGAAGCCACGCTAAAGCGAATCATATTTGATTCCATAATTCAAGTTTAATTTACTGTTATTATTTTCTATCTACTAAATTAGAAATTATGTGTTTTTATTTAAAAAAATAAAAGAATAAATTAACACTCAAAAGAAATAACAAAAATATCAATTAATATAAAAATGAGATGAAATTATAAGTTCAAAAAACTGATATTCTTTAAAAATGTATTTGGTGTGACCAGAAAGAAATGAGAGTTATTTTGTATGGATTATTGATTCGCTTTAGCGAAATAAATTTAAAAAGTAAAAATTTATATCTAAAAAATTAAAAAAATTATTAAAGAAGAAAATAATCTAAATAGACAAATAAACAAATGTTTAGATTATTTGTCTTTTTTAATTTTTTTAAATTTGACTCATATTCTTTTTTTACTTTTTTTGAAATTTCTAATCGATTTGAATTGATAATTTATAAAAAAATTAACACAAATTAAAATAATTACAAATGTTTTTAAAATAAAAATAAAAATAATTTAAAAAATTAGGCCAAGTCGAGCTTCAAATGTGCTAGTTTTCGAATTCAGCCTAACTAAACTAGGCTTTTAGGTGTGGATTGAGAGAGAACTAGAGGTAAAACTTACCGTACTCTATTACTCCTTCAAGCATCCATTTCTCTAGGGACAAGTCTTCGCACACCCGAATATATTGTGTTTAAAATTATTGGATACACGTGAAATTTTTAAATTATTAAGGGTTTTACGTGTATTTAACGGTTAGATGTGTCTAAATATGTCGGGATAATCCGTATTCCTAGTATTATACTTTCTCTATTACTCATTCGAGCATCCATTTTCAACTTCAGGTAAATCTTATGTTTTTCTTCTGAGCAATTTAGCTCCTAAGAGCTCGAACAGGTGGTATTGAATGTCATTATTGAAATTTTGAGAAGTTACGGAAATTTATAAAAATAAATTATTTTTTACATTTTTTTCGTCAAACCAATTAATAATTTACACAAATTAGCATGAAATTAATAAATAAAAAAATGAAATCAATAAATAAGAACAAATATGTGTGTATACGTGTGCGTGTGCGTGGGGCAAGTGGGTGAAAGAGAAGAAAGGGTGTCAAGTCAGTGTCTATAATACATATTTAAAACGCTAAGAATATCGTTGCCATCATCTGTGGCCACAAAATTGTGATAATTGTCTATGAACTTGTACTATTAATGTTGTCCATGGACCCACACATTAATTATTTTGTACAAATTTGAGAGAGAGAGAGAGAGCTCCCCGAGAAATGTGTGTCAAAAAACAGGAGCCACACTTTCTTTCATATTTGTACCCATTTGCACAAAAATGATTGGAACTACCCATTACATTGCTCCTAAATATTACCACCACTAAAACACCAGAAAATTGCCTCCAATGTCTATAATAACACTATTAGCTTCCTCTTTCTTTCTCTTAATACACACAAAATCTTTTTTACTCCAATGGCTCAAAATAAATGTTGCACAACGTATTTTCTAGTACATTATATTCTTTCCACATGAATATCGTGTGGTTAAGGGTGCATTGTGAAAATGGAGAGGCTGTTGTGTACGTTGCGCACCAAAGTACAACATCGTTATGGCTCCGAAAAATACTACTCAAAAATTGTCCGGTCAGTGTTAACTGTTCGGTCAATAGTTTTTCACCAAAACTACATCTTTTTTATGTAAAACACGCACTGCACATCAGGGACCTCAAGTGCTAAGTTTGGAATGAAGAGCTTTTTATCGCATGGGAAATGCTGTTTCATTTGGGGAAATTAAAGTTTGGTTCACAAAACCCCTGCCAACCTTCTTGTCCTCTTCCCCAGCACAATGACATTAAAAGGAGTACATACATGGACACAAGACACGCAACTTCAGTGCAGTATACGAGTAAACTATAGTCATCAACTCACCACTATCTCTTAAAAATGTATTTTCTACCTCTGTTTGAAACAACTGGATTACTTCTAGCATTTCTTCTACTCTACAAGTTGTGGAAGTCGAAAATAATTATGAATAATTATGCGCCGGAGCCAAAAGGGGCATGGCCGATCATAGGCCACCTCCATCTTCTGCGGGGAAAAACTCCGATTTTTCGAACATTTGCAGCCATGGCCGACAAACACGGGCCAATTTTCACAATTCGGCTCGGTCTGCGGCGTGCCATAGTGGTGAGTAGCAAGGAAACCATCATGGAATGCTTCACTTCCAACGATCGTGCCTTTTTGACTCGCCCAAAAACTACCGCAGTGAAATACATGGGGTACAATGGCGCAATGTCAGCGATCGGTCCTCACGGGTCCTACTGGCGCGAGTTACGTAAGTTGACGAGTCTTCACCTCCTATCTAACGGTCGCCTGGAGCTTCTGAAGCACGTGCGGGCCTTAGAAGTCAGCTTGTGCATTGAACACTTGTACTCACTGTCCCTCAAACGACAAAGCAGTGTTTCTGAAGATTTTTTCCAACCTAGTGCAACCAAGGTTGACATTACTCACTGGTTTCAGCTCCTAACTATGAACCTGATGCTCCGACAAATTGCAGGCAAGAGCCATCCTAGTTTTCTTTGTGAGAGAGTATTTGTTAGCCCTTTAATTCATGAATATTCCTCTGACACACAATTGGGTTGATCCTTTCAGCGTATTTTGTTTCGATAGTTGTCTTTGTCTTCTATTTTTCTGCCTATAGGTAATTTTTTACTTACCATATAGTTGATCAACCATAAAGTTACCTTAAACACAACGGCTTCGTCAAATTCTATACTAAGATCCTACTTGTATAGCTCGAAAATAATATAAGTTAGTATTAATAGTTTTACTGATATATAGAGTTTTTTTTGGGCTTTCACAATATATTATTTTTTTGAACCATGGAGTAAGAAATTATTTATAATTATTACATATATTTATTTTGGTAGTTGATCCCCTGAACCTAATTCCTGGCTCTGTCCATGATTGTAGGGCTACGATACTGCCTCGATGATGACGAGAAAGTTGAGGAGGCTAGGCTTTTCGGGAGAGTCATGACCCAGTTTATGTATTTATTGGGATCTTTCAACTGTTCGGATGCGATACCGTACACAGAGTGGATGGATTTGCAAGGAAATGTGAGGTTGATGAAGCAAACTGCCAAAGTGATGGACTCTTTCATGAGCAGATGGGTGGAAGAACATGTCCAGAGCAGGAAAAACGGTGTGATGAAAGAGGAAAACGACTTCATAAATGTGTTGTTGTCTTTATTTCCAGAAGATGGTGTGGAATATGGGCACCAGAATAGGAACATCATCAAGGGAACTGCATGGGTAAACTTCTACATTCATTTTCCAGTAGTTTTATCACAATTAATAGGAGAGAACCGGGAATGGAAAAGTGTAGATTGCTTGATTTCATGTAGTTTTGTAATTGGAATAATTGAACTTTAATAATTTCAGCTGGTAATTTTTTGAATCATATTTATCTTGCAGAGTCTTATCGTGGGAGGTTCTGATACAACAACAATTGCCATGACATGGGCACTCTCCCTCCTTCTAAACCACAACAACTCTCTCAAACTTGTCCAACAAGAACTGGACGCCCATGTCGGAAGAGAAAGGTGGGTGGAAGAATCCGATATAAAAAATCTAGAGTATCTCCAGGCCTCTGTCAAAGAAACACTACGACTCTACCCTTCAGGACCCTTGTCGATCCCCCGGGAAGCAATTGAAGATTGCTACGTGGCTGGCTACTATGTCCCTAAAGGAACTCGTTTGATAGTGAATCTGTGGAAACTACACCGCGATTCTCGCGTTTGGACTGATCCTTCCGAGTTTCGGCCTGAGAGGTTTCTTGATAGGAATGGGAAAGAGGATGAAAAACGGCAAGAATATGAATTTGAGTATTTGCCATTCAGTTCAGGGAGAAGGTCGTGCCCCGGAGCTAGAATGGTGCATCAGATAATGCACTTAACGCTTGCTCGTTTGCTTCAGGGATTCGATGTGACGACCCCAATGAATGAGGCAGTGAACATGGACGAGGGGTTGGGGCTTGCTTTGCATAAAGTAATGCCGCTTCACGTCTTGATATCTCCGCGTCTAAAACATGAGCTTTATCTGCAAATCAACTCTAGCAGTTGAATATGATGGATAGATTTGTTAAGATAGAAGCTTAGTATTATATGCCTCAAGTAATAAATGGGGGTGCCGAATTCCCTCACAAACTGCCTCTCGTAACCAAGCATGGCTACAATGTGAAAAAATTACTTCGTAAAGATAACGTGAGAGGTGTATTCTTGGTGGATATTTGTACAAGGAAAGGATAATGGGTCAGAAAAAGCTATGCTTATCATAATTGTTATCAATAAATAAGGAAAAATATTTTAAATACGGACAAAATGTGTCTAGATTGTTTGATATGTGTAAGTTTCTATGAATATTATGTGTATTAAATAATTCTAAATAAGTTTGTATTTGAATTTATATCTATTCTTTTAATTTTTTAAAGAGAGTTGCTTTCCTCCCCATCTCACATACAAATTTTCAAAAATGCCCCCCTCTTTCTCCTTCTGTCATTTTTTTTATTTTAAGTATGTTGTGGTACCAAAATGAGTCCAGTATTGTGTAAGTTTTTATTCCGAAAACATCAAAAAATTATCATTGATTAAAAATAATATTTAAAGATCAATCACAATCACAAGTTTAGTAATTGCATTAGAGTGATTTTTTTTTTTAAATTTAAGTGTAGTTCAATTTTTTTTTACTTTATTTTTGTTTGATAAAAAAAATGAAAAATACAAGTGTTCTGTGTATGAAAAAATATAAGTGCTCCGTTAATGCACGGTATTTTTTACGTTTACATAAAATGATATTTGAAAAGCACGTTCATTTAAAGCTTGCATTACATTTAAAAAAAATTGAAATCTCATTTATAATTGTTGTAATTATATTACCTGATGTCAGGGGCGGAACTGTCAAGGGGGGGCTGGGGCACGTGCCCCACCCCATGCCAGAAAAAAAAAAAATTTATTTCGGGACCAAAAGCCAATATTCAAACCCTAACCTCTCTTTCTTCTCTTTCTATTTCGGCCGGCCAAAGCCAAAGAGT
>JABCMJ010018011.1:0-11545 GCA_014822125.1 Arbutus unedo
TAATTGACTGGCTTATCATTATGAAGGGAAGACTAATAAATTTGGGGACCTTTTTTGTTTTTTTGTAGCTTAGATGTAAAATATTTTTATGGCAATTACAGAATAGATACTAATGAGAATATAAATAATTTACTTCCCTCTTCAACATGTTAAGCTTTTAGATGAGTTGGTGATTAATAATCTAATCCAATCTGGCAATAGATACTCGGTAAAAGTTACTCCTCTCTCTATTATCTTAAGCTTTTCGATGAGTTGATGGTTAATAATCTAATAAATACAAGCATTCCCTATATACATTGAGATGAATTTAGTCATCTCATGTGATGATTTTTCATGTGATCCTCATGTGATGTAAAATAAGATCTACTAAAGTCTCATTACCATTCAAATCTTTCATTTTGTAGATCTTAACACGTACATCATTTATGCAATAAATTAAATTGATCAAACATCGGTTTTCATTTGAACGAATAATATTTCCGTCAAGGGAAATGGACAATCAAATTCTGTAGCGTTCGTTGCACTAAATATATATGTTATTTGATCAAGTCTTCATTGATGGTCAATCAATCTGATTTTTTACATGAATAATTTATACGACTTAACCTCCAAAATGAACATTGCATAGCGGAGGAAAGGCTCTCGATGTGTCTTATTTTGCGTCACATAAGCAATCACATGACACATATTTCACATGAGAAAATCTTAATTAATTTAGATCCGCACTTGAGACGGGATTTCGCACACTATTATTGCACACTATTATCACGGGGATTTGTAGTCACTTCACAACCACAGCACCGTGAGGGATTTATAGTACACTTGGCTCACTCAAATTTGTAGTTCTTTGAAATCTGGGATCCTAAATAGTTTCACCTCCAAGGGAGCTCTCGCTAGTAAGCTTTCATTCTTAAGCCAGTGGCATTATCTGGTTCGAACCCCTTTGTTTTCTTTAGTAGTAAATGTAGGAAAGCTGAGACACTGTGCTAGTAAATACGATGAAGGCAGCTCTTGCTGCAAAACCTCACTCTCAGGGTCTTTTAAGGCGGGGGATGCCTCAAGTGAGAGGCGTTCCCCGCTGTATCCCTGACCACCCAAAGCTCGGCAATGAAAACTGCCACCCTGAAATGGCATAGTGAATTCGCTTGTGAAATGCTGCATAGAAACATGATTCCGAAACAAGATTACAAAGAGGGATTTTGAACCTCTCAACTTCCTAAATGGAGTTCTCCATTTTGATAATATGGTTACCATATTATCTTAGAAAGCTAAAATCAATGATCCCCAGTTGCAACATGAGATCCTCTATTCAGAGCCACCCCACCAAAACCTGGAAATCTTTGAACCCATGGTCTGACCGGGGAATCCTGAATGCATGTGAAGGCATAGATAGGGCAGCTGACATTTTACGTATTGTTCACAGCCTGCATAAGTTGGAGACTTGCTTTTCCACCAGTTCAATTTGTTCTCCAACTGCTCAATGTCTTCTTGGGAGGCTTGCTTCTTCGATTTACAAACCAACTGAGGAAGTCTCAAGAATCCCACCCTCATTGTTTGAGCATTTGATTTACAGTGCAGCATTTGTATATACTGAAACAAATAGCTGACTTGTCTTTGTTTATAGCTTGACCCTGACCAGCTTTCATAGAGTTCCAAACCCTCCTCCACAGCATTAGTTTCCTCTTCATTTTCCCAACAGAAGTTTAATAGATCGTCAACAAACATTATTAGATGGTCTAAAGAAGGACAGTTTCGATCCTTCTACTGAGTTTGATGCCCTGAAGAACCTTTTGGCAGCTCCTCTGACTATTGAAAAAAACAACTGGAGCTCTGGTGTATCCAATGGATGAATTTTCTCTGGGAAACTGAAACTTCTCAGTACTCTAATGATGAAAAGCCATCGAAGTCTATCATCTGCTTTTACCATGTACAGTTTATTTGCCATGAGATCCCCTTTACATTTTTTCCTCTTCAACGTATGCATAACTTCTTGAGTGAGAATCACACATTCACTTGTGCACCTATTTTGAACAAAATAAGTCTGATTTGGAGCAATACTCATGCTCAACAAAGGCTTTATAAAATCTGCTGGATTTGTTCATATGATCTCGTAAGCCACGTTACATAGGCTGATGGGCCCGAAATGAGATACTTCACGGGCACTTTCTGATCTAGGAAAGAGGGTCATAAAAGTTTGTTAAGGGATCCAAGGAGGTAGTTATTTGACAAAAAATTCATTACCATCGATATCTGATCATTTCCAGCGGCACGCCGGTAGGTTCTGTTGGAGACGGTGGACATCCCAATCCCGTCCGCCCCTAGAGCTTCCAACGGGGCCATGGCAAAGATAACAGACCTAATTGTTGGAGGGAGGAGAGAGCAATATCATTCACGCACAAACACAACAAACTTTTTATTATTTAATCAGATAGCAAGTGGATGAGTCTCATTCAAGTAATGCCACAGTGGCCGAGAATGTGAACTTGTCCCTACCCGTGTAAACACAGGTTGTCTTGTGTGTATTGACTATAGAAAGTTAAATTGCGTGAATAGAAAAGATCACTTTCCATTACCGTTCACCGACCAAATCTTAGAAAGGTTGGCAAACCAAAGCCACTATTGTAATAGGTCAAATTGTCGGAACGATTGATTGCCCGGCTATTAGCCTGTCGGGCCGACGCTAAGATCAGATAGGACGGCATTGGGTTGAAAACTGTCCAAAGTGGACTGTGGGCCGAGTCGGCTACATTCGTTATCACCATGCTAAGCAATTGGAGATTTCTTGACGTGGATAGAAGGTTGGGTCAAAAGCGTGGGCCATCGCCATGCGGATAAATTGACCGGTTGTTTGGACAAGTACCCGTGTTCCTTCTAGGAATGGAAGGGAGCTCGAAAAGAAAAGTGTAAGAATATGACAAGGTTCCTATTTAGCAAACCCTTGCACTTTGAGGAAATAACTTGAAGTGGTAATGAGCAAGTTGGGAAAAGATCCAAAAAGGAATCTACGACAAATAGGGAAGGAATTTCAAGATATTCGATGACCAAATAAAGGCACAGGATGGCATATAAATATGAGACTACATGGAAAAAATAGTATGCAATTAATTACAAGTACAATCACTATTGTGCTTTCATTTTATGTGTTTTAACTTAAGTCTCAAAATGCCTTCCAACTGGTAACGATTGGGTGACACTAACTTGTTGTTCTATGCATAGACTACAGATGTTATTCGGATCTCAAAAATGAACAAGATCAGATTAGTGAATTTTCACAACCCCATAATTGGTGACTCTACTGGGGACGGAATCTTATTTTTTTAATTAGCACGATGACATTATCTCCACTGATGAGGGAACTTAGGACAACCAAGCTCAACGGGAAGGATCTTGTTGGTCCTTCAACGCCTAGGGAAAAAGGCACGTTGATCAAGGAGGTCATGTTTGAGGACCCTTAGTGTTTGAGACTGGTCCACATGCTAACCACATAGGAGTAATTCTAGCCGCTGGAGTGAGATTTAGAGAAAAGGGATCAGAACCTCGATAATTTGCATTTGAGGCGATTCAGCTCCGGACATAAGTTTAGTAGAATGAGGCTCCGGCAACAAACCAGACAAGGAAGATGGGGCATACCAAGACCCCCCAACACAATATCAGGAACAATTTGGACATGTATCAGTGCATCACCAATTGGGGGCACATAGTGAAGGTGGAATGGTCATGACAGTGGGAATGGAGCGCGATGTCGTGCACAAACTCTGACGCTAGATCAGTAGTTGGAGGAGCACCAAAAGGATCGAAGGGCCTCAATTTTACTGTGACTAGGTGATCAGGAGATGGATAGTAGACCGATGCTTAGGCCGCTAGGCCAAGATGATGGCAGAGCGTGTAAATATCCAAGGGAAGATTTGCATGATGGGCTTGATTGAGCTAAAAGAGCCAACAACTGAGGGCCTACTCGTGGTGTCGGGCCAGCTCAGTTCAGATCAGAAGTTGCCCACCATCAACTCATCTTATCCTTATTCATGCTCAAGATTGGATTGGTCAAATCCCCACCTGGCTTCGCCCATCCTAAGTTCGCCAAATATGAGCTAAAAATCGACTCACACACCGACTCGGTTCATTACAAACAGATGATGTCACTCTACTTTACCAATGACACTTTAATGTGCAAATTATTCCATTCCAGCCTTGGGGAGATCAATCTCTTGTAATTTGATAAGATTCTAAAGGGGTCAATTTCTTGCTGAAAAGATCTATGCATGGCCTTTTCGGCTTGGTTTACCACAAGCATGAAGGTAAAAAAGATGGATGCATTGCTTGGTTTGAGGAAAGCACAGACCGAATCATTCAGACAATATGTAGCTCGGTACTATAAATTGTACAATGAAATTGAGAAGTGCGATCCAAAGATGGTAGTGACGTCGTTCAAGCTCGGTCTTGATCCCCAAAGCCGAATATTCAAAGATTTATTTCTGGTCCCTCTAACCGACATATTGAGCTACATGCAGGTTAGAAGAGGCCAAGGAAGAAAGGAATCAAGCCGAATAGAATGTCTTGACCAAGAATGGGGGGACTAACAAATGTTAAAACGAAATCAACGCGGTTTGGTCCAAGAAGAAAAGGTGGCCTTGACCATACAAATTTGTGGCCAAAAATATAGTTTTCAAAGCACCCTTATATTAACTCATCCAAAAAATTGAGCATAAATCGTATTTTTATGGCCGAACAAGATGATTAGGGAACCCAAATTGAAGAACTAAACGTTGCGTTGTTCATATCACAGAGACAGAGAGCATCTTGAATTACCAACAATTCAAAGCCCACCTGGAGTAATTGGTTGTTATTGGGCATTTAAAGCAATTCATTAATGAAGAAAAGACAAAAACCAGGGTGCCATAAAATATCATGAGGGCTGAGAAAATAAAGGAGATCTACGCTATTTATTTGATCCATGGTATGGTGGATCAGGCAGTGAAAGAGAGGCTTAAGGTCGAGCTACAACAGGCAACCTTTGGGAAGGAACTCATGAGGACAAAGCCAGTCCAAAGAAGAGCCGAGTGGCACCAGAGTAGATAATCACCCTTACGGTAAAGGACCTTGAAAAGGTTCGACACCCACATAGTGATGCCTTGGTAATCATAGTGAGATTGAACAAATGCAACGTAAAGTGGGTACTAGTTGACCTCGGCAATTATGCCGAATTGACATACTATGGACTATTTAGAAATATGAGTTATTCAAAGGCAGACCCCTAGTAATCACTGTACTTTGCACGATTCGGGGACGTATAGGGTCTGATCCATCCAATGTCGGAATGATCATTTATGCCTTGTAACTTTTATGGAATGCGATGGGATTCATCGATAAGGATTTGATTTACACAATGTTTTGCCGAGTAAAGTAGCAGTTTTATTCATAGTCTTCTCAGAACGACAAAAGTACAATCAGAGTAGGAAAAGAAATAACACATGGATACATTCTTCAGCTTCACCCTTTGAGTGTGGCCACATAGCAATCCCCAGTATCCACCTAGTCACCCTTCTGTTCTTCATTCTCGTTCCTGGTCAGAGATTTCATCATGAGATGGTAGGTGTAAGTGATGGCTTTCATGCTGTTGAGCACGGTTCGGTCGAGGGTGACATTACAGGCCGGAGGGCGGTCAACTACTAAGAATGTCACCATCTTGGTGATCTATTTAGGGGTCGTGCCCAATGTGACCGACAAACCTATCGCCCTCAAAGGCTAGACCCATTTCCCCTAGAAACCAACCAGTGGCGAATGAACTGGTTGAAGCTTATTGTCCTCAATCTTCATTTTTCGAAAGGACGCTTCGAAGAGTATATCGGTCAAGCTTCCGTTGTCGACCAGTATTCTACTAGTGAGATAGTTCCCCACTACCGCGGTAATGACCACGGGGTCATCATGGGGTTGCTGTATTCCCGTGGCATCATCTTCGGAGAAGGTGATCGGTTATTCTGTTCTCCATTCTTTTAGGGGTTGTCCTACCATTAACACTTCAGATCATCCCTCTGTTCGTAGCCTCCTAGCATGGGTCTTCCAAGCATAATTTGACTTACCACCTCCGGCGAATCCCCCGGAGATCATCTTTATTTCACCTATGGGTTGGATTGGTTCCAGCTCTTAGCGCTCTTCCCTATGCTCGCCTGGTCCTCCCTGTCCCCCTTGGCGCTACTCATCTCTGTTCTGTTGTTCTGCCACAGGTCGGTTTAGTTTTCCCCTTTAAACTAGCTCTTCAATTTGGCACTTCAGGTCGAAGCACTCAAACATGTTGTGCCCATGGTCTCAGTGAAACCGACAATACTTCTTTATGTCCCAAGTGACTGGGTCGATTTTGGGCCTCTTAGGCCATTTGACTTCCGGCTCATTTGCTATATGGAGCAAGACCTGCTCTAGTGGGGCCATTAGAGGGGTGAATCTTCAAACCTCTCCTGGCCCACTTCTTTTCTTCCTGCGCTCCTATGCGTTGCTCCTTTCGGGCAGGCTACCTCGCTTCCTCATGCTTAGACCGTCTTCTAATGACTTCTGCTTTTCCACAGCGCACAGCAATGGCGTCTTCATCATTCATGTGTTGTTGTGCCAGGTTATTAGCCCAGCCATATTTGTTGGTGGCCTCTCAGATAAATGATAGAAAAACTAGGTAGGTTGGAGGCCGCCCAAGCTGTTAGTGTGATTTTATCATCGACCTCATCGACGTGGAAGGTTTCATTGTTGAAGCACTAAAAATAATTCTGCAGCGACTCCTCTCAGTGATGCTTGATGTTTAACAAGTAGGTGGCCGATTGGCGAGGCCATTGACCACTGTAGAAATGGTTAAGGAATTGGTTGCTCAAAAGATTAGATCAAGCCAATCTTGAGTTTGTTGAACCAGGCGTGCGATGGGCCTTTTAAGGTGGTGAGAAAGGCCTGACTTATGATTTCGTCGGGCACCGCATGCAAGATCATAAAGGCCTTGTATTTCTCCAAATGGTCTAAGGAATCTCTTGAGTCGTCGACCTACTCCATCTATGGTGTTCTAAGCTTGGGGGGAAGCGGTCAGGCCATCACTGCCTCAGTGAACAACATCGTTGTTCAGGGTGCATCTCCCCCAATTCTGGTTGGGCCTTTGTCCTCTATTTGTTTGAGGATGTCTTCTAATTTTTCTTAAAGTTCCCTGATCTCTACCCCCTACACGGCGGGCTCTTCCCCATGTGTTCCTCCGTTCGGGACCAGGGGGTCCACCTGTCCCCCATCCACGAAGTGACTGTTTACTTCCTCTTCTAACAGCACTTCTCGTGCCTCTACTACTCTTGGGCCTTCGTCATGCACATCTGTTGGTAGGTCAACCAGTGGCGGTGCCCCAACTTGAAGTTGTTGTACCAGGGCTTGATTTTGCTCCATCAAGGCGTCCACCATTTGGGTATGGTTCTACATCTGTGCTTTCAGAGGGTCTGCATCATGCAAGGCATGGGTCCCTTGGCTACCATTGCGAGAGGCATTACCTCTCCGTCCACCACCAACGAACGACCTTGTGTTCATCATGGTGCCCAGTCAGTTAGTTGAATTTGTAAAGTAAGAACTTTCATTCTCACAGACGGCGCCAAACTGATGATGCCAAAAAACGGTGGAACCTTTTTTGTTTTGCTAGTTGGCTCCTGCACACAAGTCTGGTGGCCGAGGGGGTGACTATCTGGTCGTGGATCCTCCAACGATTAAGTTACAATTATTTGTCGAGATCAAAG
Source organism: Arbutus unedo (assembly GCA_014822125.1). NCBI lineage: Eukaryota > Viridiplantae > Streptophyta > Magnoliopsida > Ericales > Ericaceae > Arbutus > Arbutus unedo. Next base: position 7,740 of record JABCMJ010018011.1, read on the forward strand.
ACCATAAAGAAAATTGGAGATTAATGAGTGTCCACCCCCTTTCATCCCTGTCTATGGGTTTTAATACCTTTGCATGAAAGGAGGAGGTGGGAGTTGATCCCCACCGTAATTCCTGGACTTGTGCGATCTGAGCCGATTCCTCTCGCACCATCCTGGGGATATCGGGAGATCTAGTGTGCCATCAGAGGGATGCTTGTGGTGCGCCCGAAATACCAATTTCGGAGAAGTTCGAGTGAAAGGGCCCTATAGACCCAATAGGTGGTATACTAGTTGACCGGCCTTGGTCTGGTCGATCAGGTGAAGACGTAGTTGGTCAGTCAGTCCTTGTAGGGTTCAAATCTGGACCCTTCAGTTACAATTTACAAGAACCTTCACTTTGTAAGTTTTGAGGCGTTCTTATTTACTCTCCTACTTGCTCCAAATGATCAAATAACTTGTCCCAAAACATTACTAGAGTTGTACCGAAGTAGTTAATCAGTTTGCATCAAAAGATTAAATGACTTGCTCTAAAGATTACTAAAATTGCACCAAATTGATTAATCAATTTTCTCTAGAGGAGTAATTGACTTGCTGCGATGGATTAAATGACTAGCTCCAATAGATTAAATGGCCTGCTCTAAAATTATTAGAGTTGTACCAAAATAGTTAAACAATTTGCTCCAAAAAATTAAATGACTTGTTCCAATAGACTAAATAGTGTGCTCTAAAAGTATTACTAGAGTTGCACCAAAATGGTTAACCAATTTGTTCCAAAAAGATTAAATGACTTGCTACAAAAACATGACTAGAGTTGCACTAAAATGATTAACCAATTTGCTCCAGAAGATTAACTGACTTGCTCCGATTGATTAAATGACTAGCTCCAATATTATGTAACGCTTTGATTTCTCGAAACATTATTTAAATTCTTTAATTCAATTATTCAGTCAGTTGAAATGTAAATTATGAAAATGTTGAAACAACCAAAAGTTAAGATATATCAGAGTTAAAAACGCAGAAATGAAAATGACATAAATACCCCTTGGGGTTTACATTTTTTTATTTTGAAAATAAAAATTTAAAACAGAGCTACTAAAAGTATGGCAACCACACGTCGTCGTGGTCTTCTTCAGGTGGTCTCGGCTCTTCATGCTAGGGTGGATACTCCAACTGTTCCCCAACAACTGGTATAAACACCAAGGGCAAAGAAGTTGCTTCGATGAGTAATGAAACTCAGTAGGAAAAAGTCACTGAAAACTAAACCCAGAGGTACAGATATACAATGAAACATTTATAATCATAGAAACGATAAAGTGCATAAATTCACATAGGTTTGTTATGTTTCCATTCTTTCAAGTTTCTAAGAGTATCATTTTTTCCTGGTATTCCTTCTTATTTAACTATCTAAAGTAGAGTACTCGGTTGATATTGACAAGTCCTTACTGAAGTAAGAAAGAGACTTTCTACCGTCTACTTGAGTCAATACTTACTTCACTCTAACTAGACTCTACCGAATACGTCGCTTCGCCAAGTCAGGTACCTACAAACCTTCGCCGCTTCCCCTTTACCAGCTCAAGAACGCCCAAGACAATGTCATCACTCCCTCGAGGTCCGGAATTGTCGATGCAAACGCACCCTGAAGTCATCTCCAACCGAATACACTTATCTCCTAGTTGGGGTGTTTATAAGCAAACAGGACAACGCTCGGTGAGACTCTAACCCACATAGAACACAAACTTGAGACGATGCCCAGAACAACACTTGACATGACAGTCGTAACAATACTTGGCTCGACAGCCACTAATTATCAATTTTTCGTTAAATGAACCTACTTATTCTCTACATGTTCTGCTACTTATAATGTTCACCTAATATCCGTCGCTTTTGTGTTACGGTGACATTCGAATCGGTGTTCCTAACGTGAATTCTAAGTTTTCATATAATCACCAAAATCACATTATAGTTCTCTAACTACAATACAATAGTATGACGGCTTAACTACTTCTAACTGTCAACCTAACGGCCTCACTAATCTTTTGACATGACGGGCACATCTCACCTTTTTATTAACAACGATGGTTAGCACAGCTAACCCATACTTCATTATCAATACCACAATCCGATTTGCACTACCTAACTACTTAAACCATAAACGAAATACCATTAACATACGATAACATGCAATTCATGGTCAAGTCGGTCAATACTCTCACAGAGTCCCACGGGGACTCGTGGATGCATGTGCAGTGTGATTATACAGAACAATGGGGTCAGGGTCTGGATTTACACGGCCAAAGGCCCAAACAACATTTCGTAAATATTCTAAATTTCAATAAGTCGCTCAAGCAGCCTATTACTCGCTCGAGCAAGCTTTTATTTTTTGGCAGATTTTGATTTTAGAGTTCTTACCACACATAGCTTGATCTAAATCCTAGAATATGCTTTTACTTCCAAAATAGAAATTAAACACACATACAAAATTTTTTAAAAAACTTAGATCATAAACCCTCAATTTCTTGAATCAAATTGGAACAAAGACAAATTTCATACTTTAATATCAATAAACGGCAAAACCCTAGCATGCAATTCTACAAAATTAAGCAATACACATACTGTAATCTGTCAATCTAGTGGTTGGAACTAGTTTCTCCTACCTCAATCCTAGCGATCTAGCAACAAACGGCTTCAGATTGGGAATATTACGTACGAATAGAACCTTCTTCCATCAACTCCAAGAACAACCCCCCTTCTCTAAAACTCTAAGCTTTTGATAGCACGAAATCGTAAATAAGAATATTGTTTAACTTTTGTTTAATTAACAATTTGACCCATAGTCACGTAATAAAATCATAAATCCCTGTGTTAATCGTGAAACGTAATCCTCCATTGATGACTATCAATTTTGCAATCAGTCCGTTCAGAAATTTGAACATATTGCTTGAGCAGTCAAGCTCGCTCAAGCAACTCCCAAAAACAAATGTCGCTCAAGCGGCCTACGAAGCAAGCTCTAAAATTACAAAGTTCGAATTAAAGAATTAAAACTATTAACAAAAAATTTATTATTATTAATTAAAAATATTGGGTTGTTACATATTAAATGGCTTTCTCCAAAATTATTACTAGAGTTGCACAAAAATGGTTAACTAATATGCACCAAAGAATTAAATGACTTGCTCCTATAGTTTATATAACATGCTACAAAAATATTACTAAAATTGCACCAAAATGATTAACTAATTTGCTACAAAGAATTAAATAACTTGTTTCATCTAATCAAATGACTTGCTCCAATGATTAAGTAACTTGCTCCAATTAAATTTTGAACAATGCTACGGATGCAAATGTGTCCGGCACCGTCGGATGCACGTGAAGCCTTTAAATTATCAAGGACCCCACATGCATCCGACAAATCTAGACACATTTGTATCCAGATCTCTGTACACAGACTCTCTTAAATTTTAAGAGAAACAATCTCAACAAATTTATTTTTTCATGTCTTTGATATTTTTTGCGTACTTTCTTTCATGCATCTGTAATTTCAATATTTCTTCCCACTAATTTAAATATTAGAAAATTTAGACAAAAAATCAAAGTGTTTCTTCCAGCGTTATGGGTGTATTAGAAAGATCTCAATGTTCATAAACAGTACTCCCAATTCCCTTGCTTGAACAAACCGAGAGAGAGAGAGAGAGAGAGAGAGAGAGAGAGAGAGACAGAGACAGAGATTAACCATATTTAGCATTTCCATAACCAAAAGCCAAATCTCCCAGGAGAAAAATGGATAGAGGCGCCCAGGTTCATGTTTAATTGAATGTGCATTTCTGAAG
>JABCMJ010018020.1:0-26475 GCA_014822125.1 Arbutus unedo
GTCCACGCTGGAACCTTGATGCCATGTCACCTAAAAACGCTATCAGTAATGGCGTTTTCCTCTATTTTTATTATTAGTTTCAGAATTACCCTATTTACGTAACTAGTTTCCGAAAACCACCTATTTTCATGAAAAATTCTGACACTAATGTCAGAACTAAGAAGTCCAATAAAAAACATAGGAAGGCTGGTGGAAGAGCCAAAATGAAACAAGGCAAGAGAACTTTGGGCGAAGTTCTCAGAGTTCAAGTTGATTTAGAGAATTTGCCTAAATCTACTATTCATGAGAAGGAATTGATCAAGAATGCATGAGCTGTAGAGAGCATGGTAAAGGTTTAATATTTAAAACAAGACTTTCCTTGAAGATTTAAAAGAGGAATAGTGAAGAGTCCGGGGTATCGATTCACGGGAAAAAAATAGTTAGGTTAAAAGACTTCGCAAATTTAATTTTTTTCGATGTTTCAGAAGTCAACCTCAAAGTTTGTTTTGTGATGATTCACAACTGTATTAAACTAAATGAGGAAATAAAATCAAGATTAAAGATAAGTTTAGTCTTCGGAATTCGTTCAGTGTATACTTCCACTAGTCAATGTCTCCTTTTATAATCCAATCTAGATTTCGGCTAGGGTTTCTAGATCGAAAAATATTCAATAAAAATCAATCTTTTTAGATCAAAGGACGCATCTCTAGATTTATCCAAGTTTAAGAACAAGTATTCCAAAATAGGGAGGATACGGGCTTAAGTATTAGATATACCAAAAATATGACAATAAATAAGTAAAAACTTAACACTTTCTTTTTGTTTCTAAGAAGTAGAACTTGTATAGATTCATTGACAAACATGAAAAGTGTTTAGGAGATATTAACCATTGTTAGTTTTAGATGAACTTCATCCTAGACTTAACTTAAGAAATTTAGCTACTCGTGCTGAGATGAAGAAAGACAAGCTAAACATGGTTAGAACTAAGATAGAGTGAATCAACCTTACCAATGAATCTAAAATATTTGTAAAAAATAATACACAAAATCAATAGACAAAATTTTAGTGACTTGCCGAAGAAATAAAAATAAGGAACAAAAGCACAAAATGAAACTAAATCTTGTATTAACTTACTTCTCAAGAGATAATGTCTTACACTTGAAGGAGGAAACTCGGGAGAAAAATAAAGATCAAGTTGAGTTTTAGAGAAAGATGCTCTCAAAACTCAAAAACTAACTAAGATAAACTAAGTATGAGATCTATCTTTTTCCCTTTGTTTTCCCCCACATACATACAAGCATTACGTCAAACAGGGACAAAAATAGTGCTAAAAAAGTTCTCTTATGTCTTCTTACAACATAAAAGTCATGGGAAGAAATATTCCAAAGAGTGTTAAAGTGCAAAATGCTAAAATTTGCATTTATTGCGCGTCAGGCACTCTCTATCGATAGAGAGGTCTTTTTCTTGGTCTTCAATTGGCCTTTTACCGATAGGATTGGCTTCCTTATCGATAGGAAAGTGGACTGTGTGATTTGAATTTTTCTGTCTCTATTGATAGACACTTCTTCTATCAGTAGGACTCTATTCTCTATTGATAAAGAATGAGTTTGTCTTTAGTTTTCTTGACTTCTTTGTTCTTTCGTCCCGACTTCTCTTTTATCATTCTAAAGCCTTCATTTGGACCTTTATCAATGTCGTAAATGGTCTCGGGACTCTTGAGTAGTAATGAAGCCTTAGGTTATGCGTTTAGCGCTCGGAAACCTAAAATGAGACAAAAATAACCTATGCGTACAATGTTAATTAGAATAATGAATTTACCTACGCATAGATACTAACTTGGATACATTGAGCCACGTTAATATGCAATATAGTGCGCTCAATAGTGGCTACTCCTCCAGTGGTGATAAATCTAGTGCTAGCAATGGCTTTATTGATTGTGCATCTCTCCGGTGTAATTATTGTGATAATACCGGACATACCTAGGATTTTTATTGATAGTTACATGGCTGTCCTCCTCATGGGAAAGGAGGTAGACGTGGTGGTCGTGGCCGTGGGCCTACGCGTTTCCTAGCTCAGGCTCATGTCTCGAAGTTTGCAGTTCCTATCGTGGCTGGTTCTAGGTTCAGTACTAGGGTTTAGTCATTGTCTGATCGTGTTGATGGCTTTTCTCAAGGAGAGATGCAAGCTCTCATGCAACTTATGACTTGGGCCAGTTCTTCATCTACCATTGCTCCTACCTCCACGGGTTCCTCTTACTCTCATTATGCTCATACGGATGTCCTAGCTAGTGCATTTACTATCTCTTTTGGTATTCCTTGGATTATCGACTTCAGTGCTTCAGATCATATGACTGGTTGTTTGTTTGTTTTTTATTCTTACTCTACTTGTTCTGGATAATGTCAGAATAGCAGACGGATCACTCTGTGCTATTTTAGGGAAATGTTCTATTCGATATTCTCTTTCTTTAATTCTACATATTCTAAATTTATTTACTAATCTATTTTCTGTTAGCAGTTTTACCCGTTCTACAAATTGTTCTGTGATATTTTTCCTACTCATTGTGTTTTTCATAAACTAGAGATGGGGAATGTGATTGATAGTGGTAAAGCACATGATGATCTCTATTTTTTGGAGTCTACACCACACACATCTAAGCCGTCTTTGTCATGTGGTAAAACTCTACAATCAGATACGAGGTCTGTTCTTTATGTGTTGCATCAGTGACACCAGATATTGGTTCATCCCTCGTTTGGAATTTTAGAGAAATTTTTTTCTCATTTAACTAAGCATTGTCCTAGGAGTTAGTTTTTTTGTGAAGCTTGTGAGTTTGGGAAATATAAACATTATTTTATGCACCTATTAATAAAATAAGTGACTCTCCATTTATGGTTTTCTATTCTGATGTTTGGGACCATCCCCAGGTACCTCTCTCAAAGGTTTTTATTGGTTTGTGACATTTATTGATTGTCATTCTCGTGTCACTTGAGTATATCTACTTAAGTCCAAAAAGTGAGGTATTTTCTTGTTTTCAATCTTTTCATCGGATGATGTGCACACAATTTGATACAAACATTAGAATTCTCCAGAGTGACAATGGAATTGAGTATATTGATCAATTTTTTAGGGCATATCTAGACGAGCATGGTATTCTGTTTCAGACGACTTGTGTTAACACCCTACAACAAAATAGGGTTGCTAAATGCAAGAATCATCATCTTGCTAAGGTTGCTCGCTCTCCTATCTTAACCATGCATATTTCCAAATATTTATGGGTTGAAGCAATTTTCACGGCCACTTATTTTATCAATTGTCTGCCTTTAAGTGTTGTCCAATTCAAAATTCCTCTTAAGTGTCTCTCTCGTAGTTGTGTAGTCACACCTCTTTCCCCGAGAGTCTTTGGTTGTGCATATTATGTCCATACTCCTCACCCATTGAGTGGAAAGTTGGGTCATAAAGTGCACAAATATGTCTTTGTTGGGTACTCTTCTTCCTAGAAGGGCTATAAGTGTTATGATTCTCACTCTAGAAAGTTTTTGGTCTCTATGGATGTCACATTTTGGGAGACTAAGTCTTTTTACTTTCCATCCACTCCATCTCTGTAGGGGGAGTCTAGTTTTGTTAGAAGGGAAGAGATGTTCACAGTCCTGAATCACGAGTTGTGGTCCTTACCTTGTCATAGTGAGGGGGAGAAGGAGAGATCTAGTGTTGATAGAGAGGAACTCATATCTATTAACAGGGCAGACCAGGACATTGGTGGACAAGTTGGGTGTGAACAACGATGACAAGGTCTATTTTGCAGACATATCAGCGAAGAAGCAAATCTTCATGTGTGATGACATCTTGTCAATCACTCACGTCGGCTCCAGTTCCAAACTCTTCTGCTGCCTCATCTGGTAATGAATCTTCTCCTATGGAATCTTTTCTTATTGAGTTAAGTGATCTTAATATCCCTATTGCTATGCGGAAAGATGTTAGACAATGTACTCAATATCCCATTTATCAGTTTATCTCATATGATCGTTTGTCCCCTTAGTACCATGCCTTTGTTTATTTACTTTCTTCTATATCTACTCCACAGAATTGGCATGATGCATTTAAGATACCTAAGTGGAAGGAAGCTATGGTAGCGGAGATGACAGCTTTGAAAAAAATGATATTTAGGAACTAATATGTCTCCCCGGAGGAAAGAAACCAGTGGACTGTAAATGAGTATTCACTATTAAACAAAATACAGATGAAACATTTGAAAGATACAAGGTGAGACTTATTGCTAAAGGTTTTACTCAAACCTAAGGCATTGACTATGAGGAGACCTTTGCTCTTGTAGCAAAGATGAATTCTGTATGGGCTCTGCTTTCTTGTGCTACGAATTTGAATTGACCTTGTCAATAGTTTGATGTGAAAAATATTGTCCTCCATGGTGATTTACAAGAGGAAGTATATATGGAGGTACCACCAGGTGTTTCCTCATCTACAAGTGAAGAAAGTGTGTGTAGATTGAGAAAGGTTAGGTATGGATTAAAGCAATCACCGAGAGCTTGGTTTGACAGGTTTTTGAACGCTATGTTGAGCTTTGGGTATCGATGAGCCATTTTGATCATACTATGTTCATAAAAGAAAGTGGTGGTAAGATTGCTATCCTTATTGTTTATAATGTCAGACAATGACTTGGGTGAGATATTTGACTTTAAAACTCGACTGGCTCAAAAATTAGAGATTAAGGATCTAGAATTAATGAGATACTTTCTCGGGATTGAAGTGACGAGGTCTCCCAATGGAAGTATATTCTTGATTTATTGGAGGAACAGTATGTTAGGTTGTAAACCTGCAGATTTTTCTATTGAGGCTAATCATTATCTTAGTGAAGATGCAGGGAGAACGTACTGATAAAGAGAGACATCAGAGACTTGTAGGCCGACTGATTTGTTTAGCTCATACTAGGCTAGATATTTCATATGATGTGGGGGTTGTTAGTCAGTTTATACATGATCCACGTGTCACACGTGTAGATGCTGTTTATCGTACCTTGAGGCATCTCAAGTCAGTTTCAAGAAAGGAGATTTTGTTCTCCAGTCATGGTCATTTATAATTGAAGGTATTTACTGATGTGGACTGAGCTAGTTCTATAAATGATACACATTCTACCTCTAGCTATTGTACCTTCATTGGAGAAAACTTAGTTACTTGGCGGAATAAAAAGTAGTCAGTAGTCGTTCGATCCAACGCAGAAGCAGAGTATGATGGTAAATTTATCATCATACAAATCATGTTTAGGTTTACTTATCGTCTTTAGTAAAAAAAAAAAAAAATGATTAGCAAAAAGTTATGTATTGTTTAAATTCTTTTTGTAAGGATGAAGTAATAATTTATTAAGAAATAAATAAAAACTAACAAATATAAAAAAGTGTGTATAAATACCAAAAATTGAAAAGAAGAACAAATAAATGTGTGTGAGAGAGGTAGAGAGGGAGAGGGAGAGGGAGGGACAAGGGGACCCGGGGTTCTTGTAGTGTAGGCCCCGTAATACAGGGGTGTAGTGTGGCCATTTGGCCGCCCATCTTGGTAATAGAGGGTTCGGATTCAATTCAGTATTTATTCGCGAAAATAATTTTCTATACGCACGAATAATTTGATTTGAATTTGAATCATCCATTACCGAAATAAACAATCATATAACTACACTACACTCATATAGTGCCTCCCCACGTTACGGGAACCACGGATCTGTCCCCGGGATAAGGGGCTTTGTGTGTGTGTGTGTGTGTGTGTTAGGCGGGGGTGTTTGTGAGTTGTTCCTAGCATTTTGGACTTGATTGGTTTTCTTTGGAGCAGTAAAAGAACATCACATCAATAGTACAGAATACAGAATTGTAGCTGCAGGTGTGGTTCGTTTTGGTATGACAAAAAAAGCCCGTTCGTGTTGGGCCTAACTCCAGCCCATTCGAAGAACGTTGTCAAACTCCTTTCTTTTTTTCCGGAATACAATAGCAAGACAATTTTTTGTTTTGACCGGAGAAACTGTTTTCTATATCTCATGAAAGGTAAGAATATGAAACCACTACAAGATAAGATCAAAATAAATAAACAGGATTAGATTAAAAAGAAATTCTTAAATCTGTTACAGGCAAAAACTAAACATACCCGTTATCTTTTCGAATGGCACTCAATGAATATCTCTAAGTTTGATATACATTCTTCACATTAAATATTCTAAAAGAGAAAATAGCTAAGTATATTAACTAAGAAGTTGCTTTCGTCACTTTTGGGACATCTAATAGTCGGTTTCAAAATTTCTTATTATTAAGACACGTACTAGCAATTCTTAAGAAAATAAATGAAGAAACTTAGGGCGCATGAGTAAATTTAAATAATTTAAATAATCTTATGACATGTAACACCCTAACCACAACGTGCATCTGCCACTATAATTGACCAGCTAACTTAACAAGCTAACAAGCTAGGTGAAACATATAAACCATTACAAGAATCAAGATAGCTTTGGTTTTGCCATATTGGATATTCAATTTACGTAGAGAAAGGAAATAATGTTGAATATTCAATTTCTTTTCATTTTGGAAAACCAGAAAAGATATTATAATTAATTGATTTTAGAGAAATCAATTTATAACCCTAGAATTAATCTAGAATTCAATTTCGAATTTGTAACCACATAATTTTTCTCAATTTTAAATCTAGAAATTAATTTCAATTTTGTAACCACATAATTTATTCTAAATATTAAAATCAAAATTTTAATTTCGGATTTATTATGGAATTAAATTTTTGATCTCCCCTTGATCCTATAAATTGCGCACTCATCCTTGAAAATTCTACACCGAAAATCTCAGAGCCTCCTCACTTCTGATACTCACAAGTTTTTCATGTTCTTCGTGTCCTTTGAGTTTTTTCAGTTAAATAGAGAGTACAACACGACCAGTTTGGTGTTGGTTTTCGAGTACCGATACTGATTCAGCCGTTGTAGCATGGGAGACGAACGGTGACCAATTCCTCAGACACTTTGGTAAAACAACAAATTTGTCTTAAGGACACCGTGTGTTCATGGGCCTCAATTCATAGCTTTGTTTATATCCTTCTATTTTTTTAATGCAAATTGTTTATTTCAGAAGTTGAAATTTGTCCAAGGCATTGAATAATAATAGTTTATTATTTATATTTCAGAATTATTTTTTTGCTTATAATTTTGTTCGTGTGGACTAAATTATTGATGTGGATCTTTAGCTATGCAAATATTGGAGCCAAATACCAAATTTGTCCCTTGAATCCATGGCATGTTAGTCATGGGGCTTGGGGTAGCATGATTGTAATATGGAGGGGGAAAGTGTAATGTGGAGGACTAAAAATACAAATAGGGAGAAAATTTCTTTTATTGTATTATTGGAAGACCTAGGATTTGGGGCTTGGGTCTCCACCCTCCATTCTTGCTTAGTCCCTTAAGCTCATCTTGGATCCTTCAATTTGCTCTCTCTCTCTCTCTCTCTCTCTCTCTCTAACTTGGTCTCTCACCCCACTTCCATTCTCCACAAAATTTCTTGCTTAGTCCCTTAAATTCATCTTGGATCCTTCAAGTAGTTTACATTCTCGGAAGATATCACATATTTGGTGGCGATTCTTGGTTTGGAGGAAGAAGAACTTAAAGATCACACTTTGGAAGATAGAGTTTCTTAGGAGCTACAATCTCATATTTGGCTTAGAGGTAGGGATTTCTAACCTATAATATGTGTTTATGACTTGCTTTAACTTTCATTTTATGCTTAGATTATAGTTTGTTGAAGTTGTGATTGGATTTGGAGTTTGGAAAAATCCGTCAAAATTGTGTAGTTTTCTGCAGAATCCATTAGCGTTGTCAGGAATGACGGGGCGTCCGGGTAGCTATCTAGAGTTTCGAGCAGAGGGATGTTTGCTGGGGCATTTGGACAAGGCAACAGGCGTTCGGACATTGACATGATCAGTCATCTAGAGCATTTTGGTCCCATAACTTAATTTTTCCTTCCTAAACTTGATTTTGACACTGATCCTGATCCTATCCTAATTCATTCTTAACACATGGTCGTCTCCCTCACCTTACTTATGGGTTCACACTTTACCGTATATATGTTATGGGTTAAAGTATAGTCAAAGATAGTTACCCTTTATGTGGTGTTTCATCTTCTTATGAGCATGGGGTATTGTGTAGAGAAATTGTGCCATATATTTTCATTACTTGACCTTTCAGGAAATGTTTGCCTGATACCATTGGTTTCCTTAACAATGGGTTAGAGATATAGCGTAGGACGGTCGTATGTCTTAAGTGTCGATTGGCTTGTGACTCTAGAACCTCACCCAAAATCGGTATTATCCTTCCATACCCTTCGTATAAAGCCCATTTTCCTTTTTCTAAGGACGGGGGACTTAGCCTAAGGAGTGTATTAGGTTCAATCAGGGTTCTGAGTTACATTGTGGGGTACGGTTGTACGATAGGTCCTATGTCCATAGACTTATTCTTCATGAAATACTCCCTCCATCCCATATTTGTAGTTCCTATTTGGGATTCTAACCTTTTAGGGGAACATAATAATTGCTCCAAAAAGTATTTCTCTCTCCAAATATGCCATTGATTTGATTGATATGTACAGTACAAGTTTTATTTAAACAAAAGGGGCAAAAAGAAAATTTAATCAAATTTCAATTGTTATTTTTGGAAAAGTGGACTTTTATTTTGGGACGTTCCAAATTGGAATAATGGACTATGAAAATGGGACGGATGGAGTAATTTTTGGAGGTGGGTTCACCTTATTCTAGCCTTGTAAAGAGTTCCCTTGTTCCCCTAGGATGATGTTGGGCCTTGTCTTATCATATGGTGTTACACCAAGTTGTGGTGGAGGTGGAGAAGTAGGATGATTAACCTTTATGCTTGGGTTGCCCAATCCACCCTTGGTCATTGATATTAAATAAAGTTCGGTGATGCACTATGATAGTACAGAAATGATCATGAGGTTCGTTGAGATGCATGGGCATTGGGATGATAGCACATCGCCTAAATTCATTTAATATCAATGACCAAGGATGATGTAGGATGATTGATAAGTGACACGTGGTGGATGATTATTCTTATGCATTTAGTGCTTATTTTCTTGTACGCTCTGGACTGTATGTCGTTTTTATGCTTTAATTGTCAGCTGGCCATTCATCGTGAGAATTGTATGGGATCCTAAGACATGTTATGCATAGCTTAATGTGTTTGAGACGTGATACTTGGACATATGTTAGTGAACTGATGATATACGAGAATAACTTCCTTAACCTCCGTTGGGAGTGAGTTATGTTGTAAACATATGTTGTTAGACCTCTTTGGGAGAGAGAGTTAAGAGATGAAAATGGAACTCGTGTTGATTAACGTTAACGAAGTGCATAAATTATTCAATGATTAAGGGGTTTGTGATTATTGAAATAATGATGGAACTAGCTTCCTTAGAAAGAAATGTTAGGCATGATAATTCGAGCTAGCCTCCTTTAGGAGATGTGCTAGGCGGGTAGTATGGTAATTGGTTCTAGCCTCCTTAGGGAGAGATGCTAGGTATGAAAATCTGAGCTAGCCTCTGTCGGGAGATGTGCTAGGTGGGTAATATGATAACTGATTCTAGCCTCCTTAGGGAGAGGTGCTAGGTATGAAAAATTGTGCTAGCCTCCTTAAGAAGAAATGCTAGGTGGAATTGTTGCTTGCTTAATTTGATGGAATTATGCTAGGATACGACATATGTTGACTAGCCACCATCGGGTGAAGTACTAGGAGTGACTAACGATACTTATCATAATACGTGAGTCTTTAAAATGGTTAAATGGAACGACATAGGTAACATTCTTCGGGAACATGTTAGGAGGTAAGACATGGTATTGTTTTGCTTTGGGAGAAGTCTTAGAAAGTGTCAACAGAACAATAGATGGCAAAACACTAATCAGAAACATGAGTTATAGAATGGTTAGACAGTTTAACGAATAATGAAGCATATTATGAAATAATTGAGTATATTGTCCATGCTTATTTTCATATTTCATATGAGTTCATATTTATGTTATCTTTCGATGTTCATGTCGTATTCCAGATCATTTCATATTCACATAATATTGATGTAGATACTTCTACTAGGTTGTGTAGCACAACCCTCCATTTTTATAGGTATATATCGTACCAGATGTTCAACATGAAGAGCTTGATCTGCATGAGGTGATGCATGTTTTGGAAGCCATATTTGTAGGAGTTATTTAGCATCTTCATGAATCTATTTTTTTTAAAAATGTAATGTAGCGCCTACTTCTAATCTTTTGTGGTCGAAAAAGATGTAAACTTTTAACTACTTGACATTGTACTTTGGGTATATTAGGCTAGGAATTTCCCCTTTTGTCATAACACTTTATTTAAGGGCCTAACATTATTGCCCCTCCAGTAATTCAACACACACAAACAACATCAGAGGAAAAAAGAAGATGGTGGATAGAAAAGACAAAGGAGTTACAGAGCACAACAATGGTGGATGGATACCGGTTATTAGCAGAAGGAAATGGGGGAATAGATCTAAGCAAGGAAATCAATTATTCACCCTATACGTGGACAACTTACTAGACTCAATCAATCACTTGTGGCTGAAGAAAATATTCACTAGTTATGGGGTAGTGAGGGATGTATACATTCCCAACAAAAGGAGCAAGAATACAAGAGCAAGATTCACCTTTGTGAGGTATGACTGCGAAGTATCAGCAAACATGGAAGTTCTTAAAGCCCAAGGGTTATGGGTAGACACAAACCAAATCCTAGTAAAAAAAGCAGTGTATGAACAAAATGGAGACTCATATAACCAAGACAAGGCAGGCAGGCATTACAAGGGGACATTAAGGGTAGACAAGGGCTATAAACTAAGCAAGGGACAAGGAGAATCTAGTAGAGATGGAGAACACGGAAATGAATTAAGGAGTTCAACCAAGAAGAATCTAGAAGAGATGGAGAACGAAGAAATGATTTATGGAGACTAAACCAAGAAGCGATGCTCAAATGAAATCAATCGTATGCCCACATGTTGGTGGGAAGCACTCTAGAAAAAGAGAGATCAAACCAGACCATCACAATCTACCCAACAGGAAATGAATGGTTACATAAAAGTGCCATAGCCGTCCTAACGAGAAAGATGGAAATCAAGGAGGTAAGAGAGAGGTGCAAAACCGGAGGATTAGTGGACGCAGTAATCAGAGGCATGGGAGGAAGAGGAGTTCTGGTCACATTTAGCTCTATAGAAATGAGAGATGAAGCCATCAGAAACAAACTGTGTGCCATTATTTTAACTCAATTATAGCCGTGGGAAGGAGAAGGAGCCAGTCTCGAAAGATTCATTTGGGTGTCATGTAGAGGTATCCCATTGAATGCTTGGACCACAACAACTTTCATCAAGATCGCAGAAAATTGGGGGGAATATATTCAAGTTGACGATGATACAACAAACCTAAATTCATTCAAAAAAGGTAGAATCCTGATGGTAACTGAGATACAAAAACCCATTGATGAATGGTTGGATATTGCAGTCAATGGTAAATCTTATAGGATACATGTCCGTGAAGAAAAAACACCAGTTCATAGCCCCAATAAAGAAGAGCTATCTGCCACTTCCAAACTCAAGGAAATCAACACGATCAGCAGTTCAACAACAAATCCATCAAGAGAGGATGAACACAATGAGGTGCCAAAGAGTGATAATGTGGAGTGTGAGGTGGCGAAGACTGATGACGTGTCAGTAGATGAAAGGTCAACACTTGTTTATGAGGAAGATATAGGGAACAACAAAGTGGTTGACAATTTAAGAATAGACCATACATAGGGGGATAAAGTTGGAAACGAGTCTGGGGAAGCAGAAAACAAACAGACCTATGAGGCACACAACCAAGGGCTAGAAATGGACAATGACGGACAGGAAGCTATCATATCACAGAACCCAACAATGCCAGGGAATGCTACAAATGAATGGGTTGAAGATTTGCCAAGACAAAGCTCAGGGAGGTCTAACAACCCAATAAATGATAAGGCTAGGGTGATAGAGTACCAACCACTAAAGGATGTGCATAACCTAATGGTGGAAATGGCACGTGATAGGGGAACAAAACAATTGGGCCTAAAACAAACCCATATGGAGGAGTTCGATATTTCGGAGTCTGTATCTATTGAGTCCATCAAAGAAAAGGACCAGGCCCAACCCAATACCAAATCTGCAAGAACTAGTCAAAGGAAACATAAAGAGGTAAAGGGGATTGGGCTGGTGGTGGACCTAACTTTGGGAGCTACAACAAGGGAAGACTGAAGCAAAAAGGAGACCTTAAGACAATCTTGCAGAGTTCAGAAATGAACACAGAAATTCCTATGGAAGAAGTGGAGGAGACCATCAAAATTGGGACAACACTGGGAGCAGTGTTTAGTGAAGGGGATGAGAGCCTTATGCACCAATTGATTGAGGAGGAAGAAATGGAAGCATCCAAATTAAAGAGGGAGGAGGGCCATCAGAACCGAACATTTAGCGGAGTTAAAGGAGCTACTAACTATTGATCTATGAAAGTAATTACTTGGAATGTGAGAGGGCTGAGGAGCATGTCAAAGAAGAAAGATGTTTCTAACCTAATGAGAAAACATAGACTAGACATTTTGATGTTGCAGGAAACAAACAAAAATGGAGGAGATATTAAGGTTTGATGTTGGAAAATTGTGGGGGAATAATAGTGCAGAATTCTCTTTTGCAGTAGCTCAAGGAGCATCAGGTGGAATTCTGACCATGTGGTCTCCATAATCAGTCAACATTCAGATAGTGAAATCACACAAAAACTTTATTATCTACCAAGGAACCGTCCTAGGCATAGAATGTGTACTAGCCAACATTTACACACCAAATGATATTGTCAAGAGAAGAGAGTTGTGGGACAAAATAACTTGGGTAAAAACTCAAATGCAATCTCAAAAACCATGGTGTCTAGGTGGAGACTTCAATGAAGTCATAACAGTGGATGAAAAAATAGGTTCAACCTCAATGAATAGAGGGATGAATATGATCAAATTCATGGATGAAATGGAGGTTTTTAGTATCCAGATGGTGGGAAGAACTTTCACGTGGTTTAATTTTCAAGTTGTGCCAAACCAGAGCAGACTAGACCGATTTTTAATGTCACAAGAGTTCATCCACTCATTTCAGGTTATTCAACAGGGGCTTCCTAGACTAATCTCATATCACAGTCCAATTCTGATTACAAATGATTCAAGGGATTGAGGTCATAAGCCCTTCAGATTCCTAAACATTTGGTTATCCAACCCAAGATGCATTCAGGTAGCAAAGCAGACATGGAGATCAATAGAGGTAAGAGGATGGGTAGGAATTCGCATTGTCAAAAAAATTCAAGAGGTGAAGAGAAGACTAAAAGAGTGGAATCATTCAGAGTTTGATGATATAAACATAAAGCTGCAGGATATTAAGAAACAAGTCCATTATTGGGACCTTAAGGGGGAGTTGTCTCATCTATCAAAAGCAGGTTGAGAACAAAAATACCATCAGGGGACAATATTGGGAGATTTCCATATTGGTAGAGAGCTTATGGAGACAAAAACTAAGGGAAATGTGGCTAAAGTCAGGGGACAAAAACACTAAATACTTCCAAAATATGGCAAATTCAAGATACAAAAAGAACTTCATCTCCAATGTTCAGGTAAACTGAATTCTACTAGACAATCCAACTCATATTAAGGAGGCTGCAGTGGCACATTTCAAGGAGGCATTTCGTGAGGAATTAAGCTCTAGACCAAGGTTGCAAGGAGTGTTCCCAAGAAAACTATCAACAATTCAAAGCCAACAGTTGGAGCTTAACTTCATGCAGGAAGCGGCGGAGGCAGCAATAAAGGATAGTAATGACTTCAAATGTCCAGGTACTGATGGATTTAATTTTAAATTCATCAAAACGGCTTGGCCTTTCTTAAAGTCAGACATTACTCAATTCTTTCATGAACTTTTTTCCAACTCCAAGCTAGCAAAAGGGATTAATTCCACATTCCTAGCCTTGATACCTAAGGTTGATAGCCCAGTTACCTTCAATGACTTTAGGCCAATTAGTATGGTGCAATGTATATACAAAGTGTTGGCTAAGGTGCTAGCTCATAGACTAAGAAGGATACTGCCATACATAATACGTGAATCTCAATTGGCCTTTATAAGACGAAAACAGTTATTGGATGGGGAACTCATAGCCAATGAAGTGATCCAACACTTCAAATCATCAAGACAAAGAGGTATGATCCTAAAACTAGACTTCTCAAAGGCTTATGATAATGTTAGTTGGGAATTTTTAATGCATTTCATGACCAATTTGGGATTTGGTACAAAATGGTGTTCTTGGATTAAGGAGTGTATATCCACAGTATCCATCTCAATCCTGGTTAATGGGTCACCCACCTCAGAAATCAAAACTCACAAAGGACTTAGGCAAGGGGATCCCATTTCACCATTCTTATTCAATTTGGTGGTAGAGGGGCTGAATTTAATGTTGGAAAGGGCAAGAGCATTGGGACTAATAAAGGGAATTCAAATTGGTCCTAATGATCAAATAGTCTCCCATTTGCAATTTGCAGATGACACTATTCTTTTCTATAATAATGACCAAAATGAAGTGAAAAATATAAAAAGGATACTAAGGGTACTCCAAGCAATGACAGGTTTGAAAATCAACTTCTCCAAAAGCATGGTTTGGGGAGTACATATGGATCAAATGGCAATTAACTCCATGGTGGAGATAATGGGATGCAAGGCAGGCCAACTACCCATCAAATACCTTGGATTTCCACTAGGAGCAAGTCCTAGAAGAGCTTCAACATGGCAGCCGGTGTTGGATAAAGTAAGGAAGAAATTAGCTACATGGAAGACAAAGTATCTATCCATGGGGGGAAGATTAACTTTGGTAAAATCAACTTTGGCCAGCCTACCGATTTTCTATATGTCTCTTTTCAGAATTCCAGTGACAGTGGCCAAATCTATAGAGAAAAAGCAAAGACAGTTCATTTGGGGAGGGAATGAAGATAAGAGGAAGATTAATCTCATCAAATGGGATAAACTCACAAAAGGGAAGCAATACAGAGGACTAGGCATTAAAAAGATCATTTTGTAGAACTTATCCTTATTGGTTAAGTGGTGGTGGAGGTTTTAACATAGAGAAGGAGGCACTGTGGGTTAAGGTGGTGTCAAAGAAGTATGGGTTAGACCATCAAACATGGCTGCCTCAACTACCTACATCAGGAAAAGCATCAATAGTTTGGAAGGATATATGCAAAATAGGAGAGGTGGATGCAATCTTCAACAGTGTAATTCAACAAGGGTTCATGATAAGAGTCCAAGGAGGAGAACAAACTAAATTTTGGCACCATCAGTGGATAGGAGAAGGCCCATTAAAATTGAAATCTCCATGGCTGTTCTCACTATCAACTCAGAAAGAAGCTTGCGTAGCAGACATGGCCCAAGGAATGGAAGGAAATTGCTAGAATTTTCAGTTCAGAAGAAACCTATTTATCTGGGAACAAGAACATTTGAACCAACTAAGAGGGACTATACAAACTGTTCTACTACACAAAGGGAGACAAGATAAATTGCAATGGATTTGGAAGGCAGACCACAATTTCACCACCAGCTCAGCTTACAATCAGTGGGAAAAAATAAATCATGAACAACACATGGATCGATGGATTATTTGGAAAAACATTAGTCCACTCATGGTGAAAACTTTTACATGGCAACTAACTCAAGATGGCATACTCACCAAATCTGAAATGCTTATAAGATGATTGGTTCAAGGGGTCCCTCAAAATTGGGGGATATGCCCTTTCTGCTCTACTCATTCAGAAACCCCATCTCACATGTTCTTACATTGCGTATTCTCAAGGAAAGTATGGCACATATTATTGGAATGGTGGAATACACCATGGGTCTACCTTGAAATTGTGAAAGATCAAATGATTCAATGGTTTGGATCACCATTCAAAAATCTAGAGAAGGTCTGTTGGGAAACAACGTTCTATGCATCAGTGTGGTCCATCTGGTTAGCCAGGAGCCAACTCATATTCAGACAAAAAGTTCAAACGCCAAGAGAGGTATCAGATTTGGTGAAAATAAGAGTGGCAATGTTGGTAAAAGCAAAATTCAAACTAAAGGAGAATCCAGTCCAAAACTTCATCAGAAGCTTAGATGGAATAAGGTCACTCAGGGTTTAACAGCGAAGGAAGGGAAAGAGAGAGGGGCAGGGGATCAATTAAAAAGAAGCAAGCTATTTCTAAGAAGTTAGACAAAGCGTAACATGTGTAATGTGCTCCAATCAACATCTGCAATTTTAATTCAAGATACAAGAACAAGCAACACCTGGGCAGTTGGGCCATCTCCAAAAGCAGCTCATTCAAATAAATCAAGAATAGCAATTTTTGTAATGTCTTTTTTAGGTTTTCTATGATGTGCAGTAATAGGAATTGCTCCTGTTTTGTAATTGGGAGTAGTTTGCCTTGGCATAGGTAGGCCACTAGGCTTAGTTGACCCTCTTGCCAACTATTTTCACTTCAGGAGTTTGGGTCCGTAGTGGTATAGGATTAACGGTTGTTCGGGAGCCAATTTTGTTGGGTCTTGGGTCAACCATTTTGATACCTCATACTACGTCGTGTCCATTTAATCGTTGTAACTTTCGTTCTCATTAATTAATAAATTTGTTTTGCCGAGCCAAAAAAAATTAATTTAACGCACACACATATTTATTTATTCATTTATGTCGATGTATTCAATGTATAAATGAGCTACAAATACTTCCATATAATTGATGTCCATCATCATGCATTTATGTAGTATTATCAAGTTTTTACATGGGAGTTTTGTATTTTAAATTCTAATGAAAGAAAATAAACTATATTAATTAATGGGTAGAGGAATAATTTGAACAAAAATAGAGAAAAATAAATTAGTGCTGTTAATGGAGAGAGAGAGAGAGAGAGAAATAAATTGGTACAATCAACAAAGAGAGAAAAGTATGAATTGGTGTAATCAATAAATAGAGAGATGAGGTGAAGTTTTCTCAATTTTTTTATTTCTTCCAAAAAAAACAAATTAAGGAGTGATACATGACCTACTCCCCTATTGTATATAGCAAGAAGTAAGATGAGCTACTAATACTTCAATATTTATGGTATCCATCACACATTTATTTAGTATTATTGAGTTTTCTTTCATTAGTTTGAGTCTCAATTTTTTTTCAGCAAGATGTTCAAAGATCTTGTGAGCACCGAACAAATTTAACTTACTAGTTTGGCTAAAGTTAATTCTAGCTTATTTTTTTTCTTTATTCCAAAAATTTCTTAATTTTGTAACGTTGAAGTTTTTGTGTATGATCAGTTGGTCTTGGTGAGAGAATCCTCAAAACAAATATTATGATCAAAAGTTTAAGAAAGTTCACTAAAGATGAAAGTAATCCAAGACAGATAAATATTTTTAAAATACTTTTTGTCTTTTCTAAGAAAATTTTAAATAATGTATTAGATTTTGTACTTTTCTAAAATATGAAAACAAAGAAAGAGAGGTCAAATCGAGTTAGGTCTACAAAACTAATAAATTTAAAAAAATTAGATAAAATCAAAGAAACAATTTGAAGAAAATTAGATCAAATCGAGTTAATGACACAAGGAAGATAATTTGGTAGCCGGTGAGTATAAAATCCCAGAACCCCCATCATGTTTTTCCAATGAACTAAGTTATTGAGAAGAAAAAGTTCACAGTCCCAAAATTAAAATCAAGAAATTATTTTAAAATTTTAAAATTTTATATTACGAACTCACTTGTACATGTGATCCTATAAATTTAAGTAAATAAGGATATTTAATTTTAAATTCTAAAAGAGTTTGGTAATTTTAAATCTGAAACTGAAATACTGCAAGATTCAAAAGTCAGGACATAAGCACTCGGGCCTTGGAGGTCATCAGCTAATCATAACCCCTCATTTGTCATATGCGTCTTTATGTGATATTACATTTGTGGTTAGGCACGTCTTTTTACGTAATTAGTGTTAAAGTAAAACAGGATACTGATTTTTATACATATTTTTAAAATTTACGATTTTTTTCTTGCTTTTTTTTTTTTTTTCAATTTCTATTTACACCGATTTCCTTTTTGAGATAAAAAAAAGAGTAATATTGTTGAAACTAAAAGGATAATAAATCATGGGAAATGGACGTTCAAATTTTTCTGAGCCAACTGTTTCAAAGAGTAAAAAATATGCCTACTATCTTGGTGTGGCGGCAGAAAATAAATTGTAGGGCCAATAATAGGAGTTGAAAAAGAATTCAACTGCAACAGCCTTCACATATTCATGACCTCAATCCCACGAAGAGATAAGATGATGATTGCGTTCCACGTGGCAAACCAGTAGGGTGCTTCACGATAAGGTGTGGAATTTGGACCATTGAATTGCAGAAACATATCAATAGTGAGTGAAATCTTGTAGCCTATATATGTTGAATAGATAACCAGATTTGAGTCTGTAAACCCACAACAACTAGCTAAAGAAGAAGGAGAAGCGAAATGGCCACCTCCATCCTCTCATCTGCCGCTACACGCGCCACCCCCGCCCAGGCCGCCATGGTTGCTCCATTCAAAGGCCTCAAGCCGGCCTCAGTTTTTCCAGTTTCCCGAAAGGTTCCAAGAAAATCCAGCAATGCTGGAAGAATCAAGTGCATGAAGGTACTCAAAGATGTTGCATGTTACAATCAAGTCTTTAAATTCATGTAATTTCAAATTCTCATACTATTTTCCCGTTGACACGATATATATTAAGACAAATAGCCTTAATTTTGTCAAATTTCTAACATACTCTCGCCTATACGATCACATCTTAAGATTCGCATTGTTCAAATTCGTAGGACATTGTGTAGCCATGAGTGAAATGAGAAGAAAAAATGCCAAGAAAAACACTTGGCGACAAAGATTCTCGAGCAAATTTTCAAGAATTTAAATTCAAGTTAGCTTGATGGACTGCTAACTACTTATGCTTTTGAATATGACTATATGTGCAGGTGTGGCCTCCACTTGGACTAAAGAAGTTTGAGACCCTCTCTTACCTTCCTCCTCTCTCTATTCCATCCTTAGCAAAGGAAATTGAGTACCTTATTCGCCAGGGCTGGATTCCTTGCGTTGAATTCTCCGTAGAGGTTTGTGTCATTGCGATCTCTATCTACTATTTATTGTTAGGTATACAACAATTCGCACTATATATGTTCAACAAAAGATAAAATGTGACGATGAAACTAAAAATAAAAATGAGAAAAAAAATTAGTGTCAGAAATTGCAATTTTAGATTGATCTTTCAAATTAGTTAGAATGTTGTAAACTAACTGAACACTTGGAATTATTAGAAAAATTAATGAATATGCAAGTAAATTTAGTTTCTCATCTTTTGTGACATTTCCATGCACAAATTCATAATTCTAACATATCATAATGCATATGCACCCACAGAGTGCTATCTATAAAGTTGGAAAATTCTAACCTACATATCCATGCATACCTTGAAGTGCTAGTGTAATTTTCTATACAACCGTTTATAATCTAAGAATGATTTGAATTGTCTTCAGTTGTCACCTAGCTATTGGGCCTCAATAGGCCGATCACAGGCTCGCCAACTTTAAGGACCGGAATGGTTCATTTATAGCACCTATTGGGCAGCTCATGTGTATCCAGAAAAACAGGATGATCAGACGATCATAGCCACTTATGATCGCATCCTGTTTGTCTCCAAAAAAATAGATGGTTTTTCCTCAAAATCATACAACCCGTCCATTACTAGCAAGGTTTTAAATAGCAGTATGTGCGATACTTATAGTAATGCTATTCAAAACCCTAATTGCTGATATTTTTGAATTTGTGCTTTTTTTTTTTTGTTTGTTTGTTTGTTAATACCTTGTGAGTTGAGAAATGTTTACAGGGAGGATTTGTGTACCGGGAAAATCACAAATCCCCAGGGTACTACGATGGCCGGTACTGGACCATGTGGAAGTTGCCAATGTACGGGTGCACCGACCCTGCCCAAGTATTGAATGAGGTTGAGGAAGCCAAGAAAGAATACCCCCAAGCCTTCATTCGAATCATCGGATTCGACAACAAGCGCCAAGTGCAGTGCATCAGTTTCATTGTCTACAAGCCCGAAAGAGCTTACTAGATTTAATAATTTTTAATTTACCTATCGCTGGAATAATATCCGTCCACGATTTGTTCGGTTTATTTAATGTTGTCTGAATGAACTATGAACCTATTTTTCGTTTGATATTGTGTCTGTTTATTGGTGATGAACATGAGAGACTTTGCCTTCGTGTTGCCATTTTTTTCTTTTTTTCTTTTTTAACTTTTGTTTTCAAATAATCCATGTTATGGTTGGAGCTTGATGATCTATTTCTCACACCATTTCTTCTATGTTATACTAGTCTTTAATTTAATGCAATTGCGAGTCTCTCTTTTTCGATTCAAATTGTAGGCCTGATATTGCAACAATACAATCATTGAGGAAAAGGTTGACCACGAGATAGGGGTGAGAAATAGTAAAACCAATCCAAACATGATGTACTTATAAAATCCACATACCGAACCATTTGGCTCGATTTTTAATGTTTTAAACCAGGAAGAAAAATACAATACTAAAATTATAACAACAATATTTTGTAGGCTAGCGGGTATGGGTATCTAAAACAACAATAGTAAAAAGGTTCAATCTTCTAACCAGTTCAATCTCCTCCAAATTCAAAGGAGTAAAAGGTTCAATCTTTACTCATTTTCTGTTTCCTCCAAATTCAAATTCAAATCCCAGTTTTACAGTAACTAAAGCACAAAATACCCAACGAAAATATTGTAAAACTCAAAATAAACATGCTTCTGTTGTTTTAAAGCTGACTTTCTTACTCGCAATTCATCAGCCAAGTTTGATTCTGACCTTTAGCACCAGAAGCCCAAACCAATAACACCAACGTCAAAAAAAATTGAAATGAATGAAAATACTCTCGGTTCAGTTAGTTTCGAGCCATTTTTAGGACCCAACCGAATTAATCGATTTGAGAATATCAAGAACCACCACCGATAGGTTCGAGGCCACAACCGTCAGCTTCGGCGGTGCTTCTAGCAGTTCGGTTTGATAAATTGAAAAGGGTGAGAAAATGTATTTTAGTATATAATGATTGATGATGATTACAAGAATGATATATATAAGTACAGAATAAGGCCTACATAAATCAAATCCAAAATCTAAGGAGCTATACATGGAAGGAGATTATTCTGTGCCTAAAAATTGGAATTACATGTCAAGATCTTCACAGAATATCTAAGTCCATAATTTGAGGCAATCAAAACTCAATACTCCCCCTCCAGTTGGAGCATGAATATCGAGAATGTTCAACTTGCTTATTAATTTCTTAAAACCATTTCCTCCTAAAGCCTTAGTGAAGACATTGGCTAGCTGGAGACAGGAGGGAACAAACTTGGTAACAATTTGGCCTGCTTGGATCTTTTCTCTCACAACATGGCAATCAAGTTCGATATGCTTTGTATGTTCATGATATACAGGATTCGCAGCAATATGGAGTGCTACCTGATTATCGCAGAACAATGTAACTGGCTTCAAACGAACCTACAGATTTTAAACAAGTACCTAAGCCAAGTAAGTTCACATGTTGTAGCAGCCATGGACCTGTACTCAGCTTCAGCAGATGACCTGGAGACTGTTTTTTGTTTTCTTGTCTTCCATGAAATTAGGGAGTCTCCAAGAAATATACAGTAACCTGATGTAGATCTTCTTGTCATAGGACATTTTGCCCAATTTGCATTGCAGAGAGCTATTGGAAGAGAATAGTAAACCAAGCCTCGATTGTTCTTTAAGTATCTCACAACACAAAGAGAAGCATCCCAATGAAGTTTCCTTGGTGCGTGCATAAATTGACTTAAGATGTTCACGGAATACATGATATCAGGTCTAGTAATTGTAAGATAGATTAGTCGTCCTACTAACCTTCTGTAGTGTGAAGCATCATTTAACAATTCACCTTGATCATTTGTAAGCCTCCGATTTTGTTCAATGGGAAAGTCAACTGGTTGGGCTCCAAGAAGTCCAACATCATCAAGAATTTCTAGTGTGTATTTTCGCTGGGATTGTCATATGACAATCCCAACATTTGATCTTGCCACTTCCAAACCAAGAAAATACTTTAGATTACCAAGGTCTTTTACGTGAAACTATTTGTGAAGAAAAAGCTTGAGGTCTTGAATAGTTTTGTCATTGTTTCTTGTAATGATCATATCATCCACGTTTAAGAACCGTGGTTAGAGTTGAACCATTTTCTTGCACAAAAAGAGAGTGATTTGAATGTGACTGAGAGAAACCAACCATTTTAATGGCTTTTGAGAACTTAGAGAACCAATTTCTAGGCCCTTGTTTAATTCCGTAAAGAGATTTATAAAGTCGACATACAAGCTTCTCCCCCGGTCAACAAAGTCCTGGTGGTGGCATCATGTACACTTCCTCATGCAAATCACCATTAAGGGAAGTGTTGTTGACATCCTTTTGAAATAGCGGTCAATTGCGAACAGCAACCAAGGCAAGAAAACAACAAACTGTAGTTAACTTAGCAACAGGAGCAAAAGTCTCGTGATAGTCCAAACCTTCTTGTTGAGTGAATTTCTTGGCCACTAAGCGAGCTTTCTATTGTTCCATTGAGCCATTTGATTTATATTTGATTCGAAAAACCCATTTACTGTCTATGGGACGATGATTTGAAGAGAACAGAACCAGTGACCACGTCTTTTGATTGTCAAGAGTGGTGAGTTATGTTTTCATTGCTTCACACCACTTTGGATCAAGTAGGGTTGGTTCATATGTGGTAGGCTCAAGAGTGCGAGAAATTGTGTTAACAAATAATTGATGGGAAAGAGATAATGACTAATAGGAAATAAATTTTGATAATGGATATGTGGTACTTGACCGAGAAGAGGATGACTTGGCTACGGTTGTAGAGGAAGATGACCAACCAACCTGTACACAATGAAAGTCACGGAGAAGAACAGATGGTTGTCAAAATTGATCGCTACAACGAAGAATAGAGGAAGATGTGTGTAAGTTTGGAGAAGGAAGAGACAATGGCGAAGAATAAGGTGTTGAATTTGGTGATAAGCGTGAGAGATCATGAGGAGAGGAAAGTGAAGGAGAAGGTGTCTCGGGTAATAAGGTAGAGGTCAAGGGCGGAATTGGGATTGTAGTATCATTGAAGTAAGTAAATAAGGTTGGTAGAGAGGTTGGCGGGGAAAAGTTGGATGTAGCAGAAGTAAAAAAAGGGAATGTGTTTTCATGGAAAACAACATCACGACTAGTGAAGAATTGTCAAGTGGCGAGATCATAAACTCTGTAGGCTTTTTTACTAGAAGGATATCCAACAAAAAGGCAACGATGAGCTCTTGGTGCAAATTTAGCTAAAGGTTGCAAGTTTGTCGCATAGCAAAAGGCAGCTAAAGGACCAGAGGTGTGTATATGTGGAAGGTTTGCCATATAAGAGTTCATATGGCAACTTGTGGCGCAAAACTGGAGCAAGAAGTCGATTTATGAGGTATGTGGAACTGAGTACACTTTCACCCCAGAATTTCAACGGTAAATTTGCTTGGAATCTCAAGGCACAACCAACATTGAGAAGGTGTCTATGCTTTCATTCGACAACACCATTTTGTTGAGGTGTGCCGCGACATGAACTTTGAAAGAGGATGCCAAGAGTAGAGAAAAATGGCTGGAAATAAATGAATTCCTGACCATTATCACTTTGTGTACTTTTAATTTGACAATTAAATTGAGTGTTAACAAAAGTGACGAATGTTTTTAACAAGCCTTGGGTTTCAAATTTGAATTTCATAAGAAAAATCCAAGTAAAACGAGTATAGTCATCCACAAAGTCAAAAAATAATCTGCACCAAAATGTGTTTCAATTTTGTGTAGATCCCAAATATCATAGTGTATAAGATTAAAAGAATGAGTGCTTTGAAAAGAGCTTAAAGGGAAAGATAATCTTATTTGTTTTGCCAAAGGACAAACATCACATGAACGTTGAGAATCATGAAAAAATGATGGAATTGTTTTTGACAGAAACTGAGAAGGCAATTTGGATGGATGCCCTAGCCCTTTATGCCAAATAGTTGCTGATGGGAAAGATACAACTCTAATTGTGGCGAAAGATAGTACAGTCCCTTACTCTGCTTCCCGAGGCCAATCATCCTCATCGTAGCTAGGTCCTGCAATATACAAAAAGTAGGGAAGAAGTGAATGGAACAAATGAGGGCAGATGTGAGTTGACTGACAAAAAGAAGGTTGACATGAAATGAGGGTCCGCAAAGAACATAATGAACATACAGTTTTTGTGTAATATGTACAGAACCAACACTTGTGATTTTTGCGTAAGAACTATTTGGTAAGGTGACTTGAGAAAACATAGGAACATTGGCTTTATCGATGATTGAAGTAGATATATGGTTTATATCACCACTATCAAGAATCCAATTATGAGACTTGAAATTTTGGGACGTGGATGATGAACAAAATGGAGTCCAGTTACCTATATAATGGGCTAAGATAGGGGTGGTTTTTTCGTTTCAAAAAAATACTTTGATTTGTGAGAACTCCTCAAGAGTGAATCGAAGAGTTTGATGAGAGGTTTGAGCAATCATGGTGATTGTGTGAGACAATTCAACTCCTGTTTAATTTGTAAAAATATTCTGAGCTCGATTTGGAGGTTGAACATCCTTGCTGTGAAGGTTGTGTCCAATAGGAAATCCAATTAAATAAAAGCATCTCACCACTGTATGTGTGGTCCCATCACAATAGGTACAATGAAGTCATTTCTTAAACCCTTGTGTCTTTGATGAGCCAGGTGTCCATGGTGAGAGGAATCATGTCGTTTGGTGAAGATTTGACATTCATGGCATGAACTTGTTCGATAATCTTGTGTTCAAATAGTCCTCTTTGTTTTTCTTCCTCACACAAGAGCGAATATGCTTTTTTAACAGTTGGTAAAGGGTGCATAAGCATGATTTGCCCTCCTAATAGCTGAGTACGTATCATTCAAGCCCATAAGAAACTGCCCAAGTCTAATTCTTTCCTCGTTGTCTGACAGTTGCTTGAGTCCTCCGCAAGTGCATGGAACAACATGACTGCACATTTTCAACTCATCCCATAGTGTTTTTATCTTGGTGTAGTATGTGAAGATGGAATCCTAATTTTGCTTTAACTCCACAATGGAGCGTTGGATTTGATAGTGATGAGAAAAATCACCTTGTGAGAATCGTTTTTGCAAATCCATCTAGATTTCAGAAGGAGTCTCCACATAAAGGACACTATTGCAAGCTTTGGATTTAAAGAGTTAAGAATCCAAGAGAGGACCACATCATTGCATCGTTGCCACAATGAATGTTTAGGATTAGAGTCACTTTGTGTAGGTATAGTCCCTTTGATGAATCCCAATTTGTTTTTGGCACTAAGACTCACCAACATGGAACATCTCCAGATGGCATAGTTGGTTCCATCAAGCACTTTTGGCACAAGAATCATACTTGGATGATATCAAGCATGGATAAAAAGAGGATCAACTAGATCAATGGTGGAAAAGGACATGGTTTGATGAGTAGTATTTTGGTTTTCTTGGTTGGTAGTTTTGTTGATGTTGGGATTGTTTTGGAAGACACTTGTTGAATTAGTATCCTCCATATATAACAAAAATAACGAAAGCGTAATAGAGGTGTTTGTGAGGACCCGCCCTATTTTAATGTTTAAAAATAATAGGTATCGATACGGGTTGGACGAGATAAATGATGAGTTGGATGAGTTTTGGTGAAGAGGAGAAGAGTAAATAAAATAAATTAATTAAATAAAAAAAAGAAGGTGAAAATTTTTGGTCAGTGGTATCCAGTGACTGGTCACGCGGACGCTTGATATCCCGGTGACTGGTCATGTGAGTTTTGGCTTATTTTCAATTTTTGGTCAGTAGCTCCGCGTGACTGGTCACGGCCCCCTTGCCTGGTCCGTGACCGGTCACGGAGGGGGGACGCGCACAGAAATAAAAGACGAACCAGACTGTTTTTTTTACAAAACCCACCCATTCTAAACCCAATTTCTTCCCCTTCTCACTCTAGAAAACCCTCATCTCCTCTCTTTCTCACCCAAATACATGATTTAACCTCCAAATCTCTCAAATTTCTTCAAGAATCATTCTTTCCCCTTTGATTTCAAGCACTTGAATGAGGGTTCTTGCTTGGGAGGGGCTTGGTTGAGCTCCATTTTACTATTAAAGTTAGGGCTTCACCCCTTTAAGTTCAAAACTTGGATTTTCTCTTTGAGGTAGGGATTTTCTTACTTGATTATGACTTATTATTGGTGTATTGAGCATTTACCCTTTGT
>JABCMJ010018030.1:0-25136 GCA_014822125.1 Arbutus unedo
TTTCAATTCATATTTCAATTTATGAAGTTATGTTTACATGGCATTAAAATATTTTTTAATTAATGTTCCGAGAAATCGGGGCGTTACAATATCACTACCTCATCCTGCTTCAAGTGTTGAACTGATTACAGTAGATAATGGTCAAAATATCCCATTTATTCAATTAGGTAACGATGTTCTTCCTACTCCAAAGGCTTCTTTTGATCTTTCCAATGTTTTACATACTCTCCTAATATTATATAATCTTCTGTCAGTTTATCAATTTACCTTAGATAATAATTGTAAAATTATTTTTTATTCCTCTAGTTATTTCATTCGAGACAGAATAACTTTTCAGATTCTACATCAAGGACCTCTATCCTTTGGTTCCTTTCTTAATTTCATGTACCACCTCATCTGTAGAAATCTAGCATAAAAGGTTGGGGCATCCTAATACCAAGCTTCAATTAAAATAAAATATAGTTTTTGCAAATTCAACAAACTTACATAACCATTCACATAAAGGTGTATTTAAACTGTAGTATTTATTGAATTTTTTTCATCTTTATGTGAAATTTTTTTTCGTCAATTTTTTGTGATTTATTAATTTATCTTGACAAGAGTTTTCAGGAAACTTATAAATAATGGGCCAAATTTGAAAAAAATCTAGAAAAGACAAAAATAAATAAAAACAGAATTTTTTTAACTTATTCGTCGTCTTTAGTGACATTTTTTTAACTTTTGGATATAATTTTATATTTTTTAAATTTCTTTCATCACGACAGACCAATAAACTACAAAATATTGAGGTCAAAACAATAAATAAAAAAAATGAATAGAGATAAAAATAAATTCAAAAAAATAATTTTGGCCAAATAGGGACACACATGTGGATTTGAGATTGAGGAAGATTGTAGTGTAATTTTTTGTAATACAAACAAAACAACATAGATATTTTGATAAAAATTTACACAATTAATTAAAATAATATAATTTTAAGAACAAAATAAATACAATTACATCATTATGCATACACTGCAATATACTAGAGAAAATTGCACTATGCTTCCAAATCCATGGATTTGGGTGTAATTGTAGTATTTTCCCAGAAATGCTATATGCACCGAAACCCCCACCGAACCAGGTGGCAAGGTGGGGGCCATCCTCTTTTACCTCCGAAAATTACACCACTCACCCACCCTCCCTTCCTTCTCTCTCTCAAGTTTTCACTGTAATGAGCACTCACGTTAGATCCACCAATAAATGCAATTCTGTTGGAGGGAAAATAATTTTGTCAAAGATATTTTATATTTTCTTATAGTATTAAAAAGATTAAAAAATAACAACATTATTATACCAATTGGGTCCTATTTTAACATAATCTCTACTCTAAGTTATTAATTTAAATTTATTTTATTTGTTAAACAAATTAATTATCTTAAATAATGTTGAATTACACAACAATTTCGAAACTCAACAATCAATATTAAAATATTTTAAATTCACGGTTAATTTTAAAATAATTTTTTAAGTCAACGATAAATTTTTAATATATTTTCAAAAATAAAATTTAGAAAGTACAATGGAAAGGAGTTCGAATGAGCGGTATCAGTCATTTTTTTCTTCAAACTTCCGCGTATTAGGACATGCGATGAATGTAATTTTTAAAACATTTTTTACTTTGAATATTTTTCTTAAATCATTGAAGAGATTTTTGAATATTTTTTAGTAATTTTTAATTTTGAATATTTTTTGATGATTTAAGAGATTTTTTTCTTAAATTATTCAAAAATAATCACATTTATCACATGTTCTAATACGTTTAATTTTGAAAAAAAAAATGATCGATACCACTAATTCGAACATTTTTTATTCGTGCTTTTCGAATTTTATTCTAAAAAAAATATAAAAATTTACCGCTGAGTTAAAAAATTATTTCAAAATTAACCGTAAGTTTAGAATATTTTAATATTGGTTATTGAGTTTCGAGATTGCTGTAACTTATAAGGTCAATAAATATTTTATCATAATTCAACATTGTTTAAGATAATTAATTTGTCTAAAAAAATAAAATAAATTTTAATTTAATAATTTAGAGTTAAGATTATGTTAAAATAGTATCGAATTTGTACGATAATGTTGCTATGTTTTAATTTTTTTAATACTATTAGAAAATATAAAATATTTTTGACAAAATTATTTTCCATCCAACAGAATTCCATTTGTCGGTGTGCTCATCACAGCAAAACTTAAGAGAGAAAAGAGGAACGAGTCAGTGGTGTAATTTTCAAAGATGGAAAGGTGGGCCCCCACCTTGCCACCTGTTCGGTGGGGAAATTCATGCATATAGCATTTCTGTTTCGACCGTTTGCCAAACTCATCGCGCCAATTTCGAATTCCATCTAACGGTACAGAATGTCAGAAACAGCAGCTTACAGCTAGTCACCTCACCTATTAACTACTCTCCCTCTCCCTCTCCCTCTCCCTACTTCCGCTCCCCGCCATTTCTTTTCCGAAAAAACCCAGCGGCTCTTCCCACCCGCCAAGAAAACCCTAAAACTTTCCCCAATCCCTTCTCCTCTAATTCTATCCAATATCGGATACAACCTTCAATGAATCAGTTGTAAATTCGCAATTCCTCTGTTTTGATAGCTACCGAAGTTTTTGTGATCAAAATGAGCAGAGAGAAGGTTAATAATGCGCATTCGTCTCTATCGGTTGTAATTCTAGTCGTAATTATTGCGTTGAATTTACCGGGGCGCGTGATTTGCGACGAAGACCACGATGTAGTGCTAAATCAGAGCTCTAATCCGGCCGTGGTTCAAATATTCACGCAGGCGATATTCAGTGAATTTAACAATCTCAGCAGATTCATGGGCCCCGACATCCGCGAAAAGTTGAGCTTCTGCATAAAGGACGTGTAAGTCACAAACTATATGTAGATACAAATATATAATGAGCCCACGGTGAACGAATAATTTATGGTTAGAATTATGTTGTGCGACTTTAAGATATTAGTGACGAGTTGGGAGTTTTTTGTTCTTCAATTTTCCTACAGGGATGCTGAATGGAATTCGGCATTCAATTTTTCGTCTGATTTGGAGTTCCTGACAACTTGCATTCAAAAGACAAAAGGTACGAAATATGAAGGCAGTTAGAAGGGTTTCTGGTTTTCAATTCATAGAACACAACTTGACGAAATGCATTATTTTCAATGACAAGAAGTTATTTATTTTTGTGGTCATAACGTCTTTAATGCACTGATAAGCTAAAAAGATATTTCATTTTGGATGAGAAAAACTTGGTAGAAACGTTGGCAAAGTGCGGTAAGCACCTTCTTTTTGCGCAGGGCTTTCCCAAAGCCATATACTTTCATCATATTTCTTCAAGCCATCACTTAGCTTCCCTCCAAAGCCCTATTGGCTCCACATATGGGCCTTTCTATTGCATTTCCAGAAATCAGTGTCAGATATGCTAGGTCATATGGGCCATATTCACTAGATTAATTAATAAACAAAATAAAAGCTAATTTTTCTTTTTACTTCTTGTGTTTTTGCCACCTTTAAGTTAAAATATCTAACATTTCAGGTCTGCTTTTGGTTGCTTAACAGGAGACCTTACACAGCGCTTGTGTACAGCAGCAGAGATAAAGTTCTATTTCAGCAATTTCCTTGAAGGCGTGTCAAAGAAAGCAAACTACTTGAAACCTAATAAGAACTGTAACTTAACCTCTTGGGTTCCCGGATGTGAGCCAGGGTGGGCTTGTAGTGTTGGAAAAGGTAAAAAAGTCGACCTCAAAAATTCAAAGGATGAGCCTGAAAGAACTCTAGATTGTCAGAGTTGTTGTGAGGGTTTCTTCTGCCCTCATGGTATAACCTGCATGATACGTAAGTATTTTTTATTTTTTGGGTAAATAGATACGTAAGTACGTATTTGCTAGCCAAAAAGTTTTGTCCTATGATCAGAGTAATGCTTGGAAATAATGTTACTCGGCTATGTTGATAGTGCCTGGTCATCCTTTTAAAACCCTTCCACATAATTCACTTACTCTTTCTTGTGCTATTGTCAAATATGAATTGTATACCTCTTGCTCCAACTATGCAAATTTATAATCAGTCAAACTAATCTGATAATCTGATTTTCAGCCTTACCATGTGATATGAACTTGGATGATGGATTTCATAAATTTCTTTACCATTAATTTGTATTGTTAGAACCCCAAGGGGTTGGTTCAGCGGCATGAGAGAGGCGACTAAGGGGCCTACTCCCCAAGGTCATGAGTTCGAATCGCACTAGAACTATTCACTTGAGGCCATTGGGGGTTATGCCCGGTCATTACCTCCAGGGCCCCGAGGACTAGTTGGCAATAGGTTGAGCGTACCCAAAGCCGGCCGGATACTTCAGTTATCAAAAAAAATTAATTTGTATTGTTAGATTCATAAATTGCAATCATGTCCTATGGCATAATTTATAGGAGTTATGTATTTAACTTACTTGGTCTCCTATGATGCTTTATGTCCAAAATTTACATAGTGACTATGCTTTGGCATTGCTATTAGTACACGCTTTTATTGTGCTAGAACTTGTCCCACCGAGGTAAATTAACACCCCCTCCAAACTAACGTAGGCACCTTTGTGGGCTTCTCCACTCACTGCCAAATGGTTGAATCATATGTTTAACAGTTTGCATTATCTTTAAGCTTTATCAACTATTGTTATGGACAACCACATTGGTTCACACTTGATAACACACTATGGTCCCAATAGAGAGTTAGTGTGCATGTGGCATATATGACGAAAAAAGATGAGACCTATAAGACAAGACATCAGAGAAAACAATGACAAGAAAGCAAGAGAGAGCCTATCCCTTACTTGATTATGCACCGCTCTTTTGTAAATCACTTTAAATGGAAAGCAAGAATAAGATTTTTATCTGACTCATGTTATTTCAACAATCCCCTAAAGTTGGGGCACAGATACATATAGACTTGTTGATAACTCGATGAACCGTAGATATATGACCAGTGAAACCAACGCCCCTTTTTACAACCAATATGCCCCGCAGGGAAAGGATTTTGCTGGGTGCATGGGGCTGATTTTAATTGGTTTCTATGGGCTGGAGGTGAGAAATTATGAGTTTAGGGTATCCCAATTTGTAATAAAGGGGATAAAGTTTTAGATGGGAACATACTCCTAATAAAAATAACAAGGGGTTTTGGGTTAATATTAAGTATTGTGGTTGAATGATTGAACAAAATGGTTAAGCTTGTAATTTAGGTTTAAATTCAGAAAGAGGTGGATTTAATTTAGTGACGGGTTTATAGAGGATGAAGTGCTGAAGATAAGGGAGGGAAAAGCACGAAAGAGGATTTCTAGCAATCACACCTACAACCGCATTTATGTCATGTTTTGTTACTCTCAATATATTCTACATTATATGTGTATTAGGGTTAAAGTTACCCTAAATATCTTTTTCCCTCCTAACATGGTCTCAGAGTTTACCTCAACGAACCCCTAACCCATAGTAGTCTCCCTTTAACGCCACCGCTGCCGTCATCTTACTTCACAATGCGAAGAATGGCTTCCCAATGTGAAATACGAGGAGCTACATAAACCAAGTCACCAGACTAACAACAAATGAGATACGAGGGAGGGTAATGGTGAGATAATTCAACTTGTTCCAGATGAGGAAGAATCTCCCCTTGATTAATACAAAGTTTGACAGTCGGATCCATAGGTGTTGCCTCAACCCTAAGAAGCCAGTCTCCTCCAGAATGTCCAATGCATTTCCTTTGTGTCTACGGGAGCTCAGCTAGCGGATACCTTCACCAAATCATTCCCAAACCACGTCTAGAGTTGCCATGTAACAAGCTGACTCTTTGTGATATATATGTTCCAACTTGAGGGATTGTGTTAGAATATATAGGTGTATTTAAATCTTCATGTCATGTTTTATTACTTTCTATATATTCCATGTCATATGCGTATTAGGGTTACTTTAGTTAACCCTAAACACCTTTTAGCTCCTAACACGCTCTATTACAGTCATTACATTGCCTTTTGTTAGAACACGAATGATTCTTGTCAATACTAAAAGGTAGATTTACAAACTGGGCCCTCAGAGTCTGCAGCGAATGAGTAGTCTTCTTTAACTACCATAATTTTATAACTCCTCTCAGAAACATTACTTGGACGGACAGGGTGGTATGTGCCTTGCAGGGTGGATTTCTTGACATCAACTTGCTAAAGGAAATAGCCAACCCGTGAAAATGCTTACATCATCTAGGGGTTTTGATAATACTCATTGTTACTAGTTGAGCCTTTAACTGCTCAATAATGCAAGCTTAAACGAAGAAAAAGGCCTTCCATTAGATTACCATACATTCTTTACTTCACTGGAAGCAATGTGCCCGAAGCATTTGCACATTTACCTATTTTGCACTTGATGCAGTTGTCTTATGTCTCTAATTATCTTTCCATGGTCGTTACGGGATGCATGTTGTCTAATGTCTGCTTTTTCTTCCTGGGTTGCCATTTGCTGTTTTATTATTGAAGCTTGTCCGTTGGGTTCTTATTGCCCGCTGGCTACACTCAATAAAACTACAGGCGTATGTGATCCGTAAGTTCAGTTTTCAACCGAGATTTATTTTCTTCTTTGATTCTAAATGTGCGTTAGATTTTAAATTAATCACTAATGATTGGGGAACAAAAAAAAAATTGTGCAGCTACCGTTACCAACTACCTCCTGCGCAGCCAAACCATACTTGTGGTGGAGCAGATACTTGGGCTGATATCCTGAGTAGTACTGAGGTATTCTGTTCAGCAGGATCATACTGTCCGAGTACTATCAAAAAAATTCCTTGCAGTAGTGGGTATTGATTATTATCCCAGACCTGTAGAACTTGTTCATTATAACTTTATTTCTTGTTGCTACCTCTTTTGGAAATGCAGTCAAAATCTTCAGTTCCTCTTGGTTTGTATTACTCATAACAGATCTCTGATTTGTACTGTATTGACTGATTGCAACTGTTGTCCATTTTTCAGACATTACTGCAGGACTGGTTCTACCTCACAAGCAGGTGAGTGTCTTTTTACATTTATGTATGTCCCACTATTACATATGTTTCCAAACTCATTGCTTTCATAATATGTATTTTCGATTTCTTTAATAAGAACGCTACTAGCTTAAGCTCGTAGTTTCATTAAATGTAACACTGCACATGAACTTGCAGGGTGCTTTAGGTTAGCAACTTGTGAAGCACAAACTGCAAATCAGAACATCACTGCATATGGCATCCTGCTTTTTGTAAGTGACCAGCTCACTCTTAAGCAGTGAATTTATATCTGCGGAATTAGTACTTTGTCAATTTGGATTGGTAATTGTATTTTCCTTCCTCTGTAGGCTGGGCTGACACTTTTACTTCTCATTATTCACAACTGTTCTGATCAAGTTCTCACTACTCGAGAAAAAAGACAAGCGAAATCCAGAGAAGCAGCTGCAAGAAGTGCTAGAGAAACTGTACAGGCACGCGAAAGATGGAAATCTGCTAAAGGTGTAGCTAAGAAGCAAGTAATTGGACTGCAGACTCAGTTATCCCGGACATTTTCTCGTAAAAAGTCTGTAAAACAACCGGAACAGCTGAAGGGTCTAGGTCAACCTAAACCTGGAACTAATGCATACTTACCACCAATGCCGATGAATGGGAAAGGGAAAAAAGAGCACAGCAACCTCACAAAGATGATGCATCAGCTTGAGGAGGAGGACCCTAACATTAACGAAGGCTTTAATTTGGAGATTGGAGATAAGAATTTGAAGAAACAACACATGCCCAAGGGTAAACAGTTGCAAACTCGCAGCCAAATTTTCAGGTATGCATATGGTGAAATTGAGAAGGAGAAAGCTCTTCATGAGCAAAACAAGAATTTGACTTTCTCAGGAGTCATTTCAATGGCCACCGATGGTGAAGTCAGGAGTAGGCCTACAATTGAGGTGGCTTTCAAGGATTTAACACTTACATTGAAAGGGAAAAACAAGCATCTGTTGAGGTGTGTAACTGGGAAAATTATGCCTGGCCGTGTTTCTGCTGTCATGGGCCCATCTGGGGCTGGGAAAACAACATTTCTTCACGCTTTAGCTGGAAAAGTAAGAGGGTGCACTATGAGTGGCATGGTTATTATAAACGGGAAGATAGAATCAATTGGCTCTTACAAGAAAATTATTGGGTTTGTGCCCCAAGATGATATTGTGCATGGAAACTTGACGGTGGAGGAGAATTTGTGGTTCAGCGCGAGGTGCAGGTAAACCACAGGCAATTCTATGGAGAAGGCCAGCTGTGACTCGATTTGTTTCTTATTTTCTGAACATTAGAAAGTTTCACCTTATGACTCTCAATTCTGTTTTTGTTCAATTTATCCCCTCGAATGGAATATTAACCTAAATATTCTTTGTAATTACCATATCAGGTCAATTGGGTCAGTAAATGATGGCGTTCAAATTGACGAAAAATCAGCTGCAACATACCTACCCAATGGGCCTGTTTGTTGGCCCAGATTTGAGCTTTAAGTTGTACTATATATCCAATAGGATCACATATCCTACTTTTGGTTGAAACTTTTGTGGTATTATTAATGCCTTGGGGGCGTACTAGTAATGCCGTCACTATTAGTCCGATGAGATTACTTATTTTATTGGTTTAGATAGCCTTTCGCTATTAGCCCTGTCAAATAAACAGGCTCAATATGCTTAATTTGGTTTGTCCTGCTTCTTGCTGTAGTTGTCTATCTTAGCTTCTTCCTTTACCTTCTGTGATGCAAGTACTTGATTTGGTAATATGTTTTCTCAACTGCATTTATGTTTGTAGACTATCAGCTGATCTGCCTAAACCAGAAAAAGTTCTAGTTGTTGAAAGAGTCATTGAGTCTTTGGGACTGCAGAATGTGCGGGATTCCCTGGTTGGGACTGTGGAGAAGCGAGGGATCTCTGGAGGCCAAAGGAAGCGAGTAAATGTTGGTCTGGAAATGGTCATGGAACCTTCTCTCTTGATCTTAGATGAACCAACTTCCGGTTTGGACAGTTCTTCTTCACTGTTACTGCTTAGAGCACTTCGTCGTGAAGCTTTAGAAGGAGTAAACATTTGCATGGTGGTTCACCAACCGAGGTAAGGTGAAACAATTGCAATACTTCTTAGTTTCACGTAGTATAAATCATTTTGCACTTTACCTGTAGAAAAAAGGATTACTCTCACCCTTCCTGTTGTATCTTCTGCTGCCTGGATAGTGCTTTGTTGAGCTAACCACCATGTTGTGGATTTCAGAAGGTTAGTGTTAACGTCATATAGCTCCCACCATGTTGTGGATTCCAAAAGACTAGTTGTTGAATTACAAATATTTTCAGGGTGGCTCATCCAGGTGCAGTTAAAGTAAACTTAACAACACTATCAACAACTTCTCGCAGAAATTTTAAAGCAGAGTCTTTTCTTATTACAATATTAGAAAATAAGGACAAGTTACAGGACTACTAGGACTCTTGTCCATCATTATTCCTGGACATCTGGGATGATTTCTTTTAATTTTCTTTGACTTAGAGGATAGCTTGCCCCTTCTTCTCCCTGTGAGTTAATTATTCTAATGGAAGTTTACGGCCATAGTTCAACAAATATCACTTATAAGGCCGTACTATTCAAGGACCTTATATTAGCTCCTTTAATGGGAAGATGTTAACCCATGTCTCAATATTGGCAGCAGTAGAAGACATGGAGTAAAGTTGCTAAGCATGATTTGCGTGGTCATTGAGAAAAAATTGACGTTAATAAAAGCAAGATCTATCAGCATTTCTAAGTTAACTAATGAGCAAATTTCACTTTTATTATGTTTCTCTCTCTCTCTCTCTCTCTCTCTCTCTCTCTCTTCCCTTCTCTCATTTTTTCTTAATCGTAAGCTCCCTATTATCACAATCAAATAGCATGATGGAGCATTGGAAAATGAATGAGACAGGTTGATAATTAAATCCCTTGCAAGGTACTGAGTTTTTTTTATGAAGACAATAATATTTCCTTAAATATGTGCATGAAGTGTCAAGTTCACCAATTGTTCCAGCAACGACAAATTCTAGGGCATAATTTAATTGCTGCCAAAGGGCAAACCTTGTTGTCTAACTAACCGTTGTGACTGTTTATACTTCAGCTACACTTTGTTCAAGATGTTTGACGACTTGATACTTCTAGCTAAAGGTGGTCTTACTGCATATCATGGATCAGTGAAGAAATTAGAAGAATACTTTGCAGGCCTAGGGATCAACATTCCTGATCGTGTTAATCCTCCAGATTACTTCATCGATGTTCTAGAAGGACTAGTACAACCAAGCACAAGTTCAGGCGTAAAATATAAAGAACTTCCCCTTAGGTGGATGCTTCACAATGGATACTCAGTACCCCCAGATATGCTGAATTCTTCAGCAATGGAAGCATCCTCAGTGGGAGATAATTCAGCTCATGGAACAAGTGCTGCTTCCACTGCTGGGTCTGATGGACAATCTTTTGCTGGAGACCTATGGCAGGATATGAAGTTTCATGCTGAGTTAGAGAAGGACAATTTACTACATAAATTCTTAAGGACACACGACTTATCCAACCGCACAACCCCTGGTGTTCTCCAGCAATACAAATATTTCCTTGGCAGGTAAACAATACATTTTTCTTTCTTATTTGTTTTATCTCAACATTTCTGAAGTGCTGACTCCAATTTAGACTCCTTATCTTTATTTCAATAATAGATCCATTTACCGTACACAAAGGGATTTTTCCCATTGATATTAAGTTCCTACAAAGTTTCAAGTCTGAGGATGAAGCCCCAAGTCTTTTTTCCTTGTCCAGTTTCACAAATAAAGTGTATCAAAAACTATTTCATTTGACTGGAACATGATGAGATTGGGCTTGCACAAAGTCGGTAACTTGAGATATGGGTTCATGAAATGAATGGCTTGTTTTTAACTGAATTGTGGATAGTACGATTCATGACACTTTCTAAAATAGGTAGAGAAAAGATGTGGAGGCATGTGATTTTTAAAAAATCGTTGCCCAACTAAATTAATCTATACTGAGGGAAAACTTATGACTGGTGACCGTGGCCACGTAGGCCAAGCGCTTGCTATGTCAATAAGTGGGTGGTGAGCTTGTCTTTTTAATCTGCATTTCAGAAAAAGCTGTGTGTTCATTTGCTCCTGTTTGTTTTGATTCAGTTGAAAAAAACAAACACCGCTAGGTTTTATGGTAATAAGCATTCAAGGTCCATCACACAAGAAACTAGAGGAACGATTTGCATGTCGGTAGGTGTGAGAAAGGGGAACTTTTATTTTGATTTATGTAGATTAAGAAAAATTAAGTTTTCAGTGTCTTAAAAGAAAAGTACATCTCCCTGGACATGAAAAACGGGTAAGGGAAGGCCTTTTTTTAGCTGAAGAGACTTGAAAGTCTATTGGAGGTTTATTTTGAAGAGGGAAATAATTATAAAGAGTTTTTACAGTCCTTGAACTTCAAAGACTACAAATAAGGATGAACTGTTTATGAATCTTACAATCCATGATTGGGATACAGTTCGGGATCCCAAAGGTAATTTTAATGTGCCTATTTGCCCTCTTTGGCAATCCATATAAAATCTGACACTAATGTCAAAACTCATGACATATGCATGCTGGTATTTTATCGGAACAGCGTCTTGGTAAAATAAAACTAGTTCGTCAATCATTTGTCTGGCTCAATCATCCAGTTTGTATTTTTCCTGTCGTTAATCTGAGCCATGTGTTGTTTCTGGTTTCTTTCAGGGTTGGCAAGCAACGTCTACGAGAATCTAGAATACAAGCAGTCGATTTTCTGATCTTATTGATAGCTGGAATCTGCTTAGGAACACTAGCTAAAGTGAGCGATGAAACATTCGGGGCTCTTGGGTACACTTACACAGTCATTGCAGTCTGTAAGTTAAAGATCTTTTTGTCATTGCTATGTCATGCTCTTACTGCATTTGATATGGACACTTGAACCTCTGAGATTATGAAATCTCAGTATCACCTTTTCTGTTGTCTATTGTTTCAGAGACCATTTTCCTAGGTCCTGTTTTTCCACGTAATTCTCAGGTCTTGTGTCTCCTTTTAGTAATTTTCCATCTCAAGAAGCACAAAATTAAGCTATTAACAACTGTTCGTTAAGAGGCTTTACTCGTTTTGTTTGTTTTTCATATGAAGTTCTATTTTAGATTTCTTCTTCTCTTGTGACAGATACAAGAAACACAAGAATAAAGTGCTATTCCTGATCTGCCCTATTATTCATTGCTGATTTTCAGCTCTCCTCAGTGGAATTGCGGCTTTGAGAACATTTGCTCTGGATAAGTTGCACTACTCTAGAGAAAGCGCTTCTGGCATCAGCAGCTTAGCTTACTTTCTTGCGAAGGATACAATTGACCATCTCAATACAGTTATAAAGCCGGTCGTCTATCTCTCAATGTTCTATTTCTTCAACAACCCGAGATCTTCTTTCTTGGATAACTACATTGTTTTGGTTTGTCTAGTGTACTGTGTGACTGGCATTGCTTATGCATTTGCCATCTACCTCCAACCTGGTTCGGCACAACTGGTGCGTTTCTTGAACTCTATGTTACATGGACCCTGCTACAAGTATGTGTCTAGGTGTTGGATTCATCTACTTTCTATCTCGATACTTATATTCTGTAGTATTCATTTGTTTATTTTCTAGGATAAATGATTTTTACAGGGTTTTAGGACGTGTCATGTCTAATATAGGAGTTTTTCTTCAGAATTTGTTAAAATCAAGTTACAAAATACGGCTGCTAGGTATGTCCAACTAAACTCATCAGATCGCAAATCTAATACCGTTGTTGAGTGTTGAGTATCCCATACGGGTGCCTTATACATTTAAAAGAGTCCATGGAACAAAGGGTGTAAACTTTATCAATGCAGATAAGTTAATTAGTTTGCTATGTCAAGACAATGTAACTTATCACTGCAACTATTCTTCTTTCCCACAGTGGTCAGTCCTTCTTCCAGTTGTTTTGACGCTCATTGCAAACCAGAATTACCAAGAAGGAATTTTGAAGATAATAGAGAACATGTGCTATACAAAGTGGGCTTTGGAAGCATTTGTCGTGGCAAATGCTCAAAGGTATGGGAAGACTACCCCTTCTCCATGTCTATTTCACTTGCATTGTTGGTTTCCTTAATGAAAAAGGGCAACGGCAAGATATATGCACCCCTGCCCTAATTTCTAGAGGGGCTGTTTCCGTTTGTTAGTTTTGTATGAATCATCAATGCATTGCACAAATCATGGAACTTTTGGGAAGACTACCCTTGTATATAAATTTTTCTCTGTTTTTAGTTTTAAGGTTGTCTTTCTTTTTCCCCAGAAAATATCACGCAATACAATTTTTCTGATATTATTGCTTTTCCAGCCTCTTAAGATCCTCAAACAAATTAGTGAAAAGACAATATATCTACTACCCCTACGTTCAATATTCTGTTTTTTTTTTTTCCTTAAGTTTTCAGCTTGGTTTTTTTTCCCTAGGGAAATTCATTCATTAAGTATTTCTAGGTATTAATGGTTTCCAGACTCTTAATTTACAAGCAACTAGAACCATCACACGGTGTACTATTGGAAGCATTACTCTGTCAGTGTTTGGCTAAATCTCGACATCCATAACCCGAGAAAGAACTTGTACATAATTTCTGAATCCTTTCGCATTTTCAGGTATTATGGAGTGTGGCTGATAACAAGATGTGGTTCACTTATGAAAAACAACTATAAGCTCAACGATATGATTCCCTGCTTAATATATCTCATCGTTGCTGGTATAGCTAGTCGTTGTGTTGCCTTCTTTTGCTTAGTAACCTTCCAAGAGAGATAG
Source organism: Arbutus unedo (assembly GCA_014822125.1). Lineage (NCBI taxonomy): Eukaryota > Viridiplantae > Streptophyta > Magnoliopsida > Ericales > Ericaceae > Arbutus > Arbutus unedo. The sequence continues at coordinate 13,888 of JABCMJ010018030.1, forward strand.
ATACTCTCCATGATCACACTCTATTCAAACCTTTCAAATCGGAAGATTGGGATCCGGAGGCTCATGTACATTCAAAAAATCTGAACAAATGATGGAAGAATCTTTAAAGCATCGGTAGCTCTCAATTACATACTGAATACTGTATATGATAACCTGAATGCAGCTAGCGAAGAGGGAAAAAAGGACTTGTGGTCCGGAAATTGTACATGTTGCTCAAAAAATGACTGCTTACTATAGTAACATGGTTCCTCCACTGAGGGCTTGTGGTTAGTCTTGTGTTATTTATTTTTTTGTATAGTCTTTCCTGTGCTCAATATTCAATTCTGTGTAAAGGTTGATTTGTAACGAGAACGTTGTGTAATTTTTATAGGTTACTGGTTTAACGGAATTTCTATACGTAATGGGACTGCATGGATCTATACTTTTGTGATCCATATATGCTTTGCAGCCTTCTCACTGGTCCGATCACCATTTTGTTTCTCTAGCTACTCCACTCACTAACCATCCAGTTCTGGCCCTCACTGTACTGCATCCTTTGTCTTAACTAGCAGTGTCCTGCACCCTCCCTCCCTCCCTCCCTCCCTCTCTCTCTCTCTCTCTCTCTCTCTCTCTCTAGCAAACAGAAATACCAGGCTGCATGCATTTAGAAACATTGTCCCACCCTCTATACACCTTACAAGAACAGAGGTCTCCCAATTGGGCAGTGTTGGACAATGACCTTGCAAAGGGCTTTATTTAGGCTGTAATGCGAAGAGAAAGGTACAGAAGATAATTAAGTGATTTTTTTTTCTGTAGTCGCATTTCTTTTGTTAATTTCATTCATACAGAAATCACAAACTCTACACAGCCTTAAGCCTTCCAATTATTGTAATGTACGTGCAAAGAAAAATTATTGGGCGAGGCAGGGCCCATGGCACATTAATCCTCTTAACAACCACACGATTATATGAATTTTACAACTAAATATATAAACCACGCATCATTGTTCAGTTATTAGATGTGGTAGACTCACTTATAGGTTCCACGTGTTTGAATGGTCGTTAAGAAAATTGTTATGTCATGTGATCACGGACCAAAATTACTAAACAATCACTTATAAGTAGATAATATGACTGTTAAAAGAAAGAAGTTAGTCTCTTTATAGGGGTAAAAACAACTCAACACTCCATAACAATCAGCCATGTGTCTTGAGTTAATTGTGTTTATATATTTTATATATTTCCTAGTTTCCTAGTTTCATATTTTTGTCTATTTTTTTAATTGTCTATAATTTCTTTTCTTATTCAAAATATGTCCATGTAAGGCCCCTCTTTATTGAATAACATGAATAATTTAACACAATACCATATTTTCTTTCCAAATATTCTAAGATGGATTTGGGCACTCTATGATCTTCACTTTCTAACGGACAACCTAAGTCTTGTTACTGTTTGTCGGGCATTTATTACATGCTCGTTGCATCTTTTTACTTTCGTTTGCGTAGTTTACCTTCATGTCAACCCTTTTTGCTCTGTCCTTCCCTATCTTATCGCCCACCATGGACTTTTGAATGAGCATCTACCTTCCTTCTCCATCGGCCCCATCGGCATTCCTTCTTTGACATTTTCCTCGTCATTGTCAATGCCAGTGCACTCTCCCATCCAACTCTTGCGGTTCTTCCCACACGGAGATCTCAAAGTTTGACCATGATTACGTAAGCTAGTTCACTCACATGGATCCCTTCCATCAGCTTTTGGAGTTTTTTCCATCCCATAATCTTATAGTCTAACCATGATTGTATAAACTCGCTCGCTCATCTAAATTTCACCCCAGACATCTCCCATCCTAGCTCCTGCAGTTCGGGATCTCAGTCTGACCATTACTATGTAAATTCGCTCGCTCATTCAAATTTCACTCCAAATATCTTATATCTTAGATTCTGATGTTTTTATTGCCTCCAAAGCACATAGACTAACCAGATTGTTTACCTAACTCTACTCGTCTGGATTTACCTTAAATTTCAACTATTATCCAACACCACCCCAACAGTTTCCTCATCAATGCAGTTCCAACCACTTGAGTTAGCAATTAGCATGTGCGTCTTATGATATAGTTTCCAAACTCGAGTTGGTCTTTTCGATACCATCTTAAGTTTGATGGGGGATGCCAATATGTTCATATAGTTCCTGTTTTTCTAGTATTTTCTTAATTATCTAGAATTTCCTTTTTTCTTTTATTAGTTTATTTATATATCACTTAGTATGTTTATATAAGGCCCCTCTTTTTTAAAACGTGAGCAACTTAATACAACATTCTCTTCTCAAATATTTTAACAACTTAGCCTCCACTGAGCTAAGTTGCAGTGTTACCTTTTTGTCAATGTAAAGGGTACATATAAACAGTAAGGGACCAAATTCAGATATTTGTTAAAATCTAGGGACCAAAGTTGATATTTGTGAAAGTGTAAGGTGCTGATGAAGTGAGGAAAGTATGATCCGTGCCTCACATGGGAAAGCGGGTAAAATCTGACGCGTGCTCTTCTCTTTTCGTTAAGAACCCCGTCGTGTAGGTTGACGGCGGCGAACGACCACCTGAATCTCCTCCACGTGTCGCACCGTCGGATTCCAAACCGCTCACTTCAATACGCCTCTGGAGAACATTTTCACATCCGTCTCAGGACATCCAAAAGCTACTACATTCTCTCTCTCTCTCCTACTTTCCCACTCTTTCCTCCATTTTCTTTTCACTCCCTTGCTTCTGCCAGCTCTTTCCTTTTATCTCCCATGCGATTATCCTCTCTTATATTCCTCTCTGATTCTCCAATGTGATATTTCTCGGCTTTCCTCGCTGATCTCTTCTTCGGTATGTACCCTTCATTGGATGATAACTAGTTTAGATATCTGCCTTGTTTAACCAGGTTTTTCCTGAATCTTCTCAAAATTTTAAGCATAAAACTCTAGTATGCATATACGTAGATATCCTGTTACGTTGTTTAAATCGATGTACACGAGGTCCATAATGGGAGTTCATTTGCTGATAGGAGTATGAAATAGTAAAGTCACATCCCTTTCATTGAATGTGTTTAGAGTTAAAAGCGACACAAGCAAATATATTGATTATGGTGGTGTAGCATAATGAAAGATAAGCACTTTCATTAAAATGAAATAACTCAGAGAAGGATTGCCTAAATATGGACTCAGATTTATTCAGTTGTCAGGGGTCCTCCATGAAAATTGTAATGAGATATGTTAGGATACTGCTTTTGTATACCAGATAAAATATCAAGGAGGCGCAATTGGTGATGTAGGCTCCACACGAAGTGTTGATGTGGGCCCATGCTTGCTGTGTTTATTGGGTATATTATGCGGTATACAAATGCAGTACCTGTAGCATTGCTGATTACAGGTCTATCATATTTAAGTTGGTGGTTATTCATTTTGGTACATTTGGAGGGAGCGGAGATAGGAGTCCGGCATGGTGGGGAGAATGCTAAGTTATGGGGTTTCGTTGAGCTGATTTGGTTTGGTTTGGTTTAGTCAGGACATGTTAGAAGGGAAAGAATTGTTTTCTCATAATTAGGTGGGTGAGGCTCATCCAAACATTTTGCTTGTAACAGTTCACATGTCACCACATTTGGTGAAAATTAAAAGCTGGAACCTCTAAAATGGAGTAATGCAGAACAAATGTTTAGTTCAAAACTATGGAGGTGAGGCTTATCCAAACATTTTGCTTGTAACAGTTCACATGTTCACCACATTTCACGAAAACTGAAACCTTTAAATGGAGTGAAGCAGAAACAATTGTTTTGTCCATAATTAGGGGGTGAGGCTCATCAACACATTTCTTTTGTTACAATTCATATGTTCACCAGATATAATAAAAACTGGAACCTCTGGATGGATAGTAAGGTGATATGGAAGTGTTTTGTTGGAAACTTGGGGCAACAATGTGCTAAAAAATCCCTCAGGGTTGGGTCACCTTTCATCTTATACTGTCTTCCACCAGAACTCTCCATTAATACTTACCTGTTCACAATGTTAGTAATCAGGCTAGCAAGGAGGCTCCTGCACATTGCGCTTTATCTTAAGAGATGTACAGGGGCTAGTGAGAGTCATTTTGGCAACCATACACTAAGAATAATGTTTATAAAGTTGGACGTGTGGCAGTTGCTCCTCCTTGGCATGTGTGCTTGCATGCTGCTGTTTTGAAGTGATGTTATATATACTAACACAAATTTTTGCAACCTTAAAGGAATTTAGGCGTATCTTGGTGAAGTTTAGTAGTTTGCTCTTTCTTAGTTGTCAAAAGTTTTTTTTTTATGGCCAGAAGTGAGACATTTCACTTGGCAAAGGCGTTATCGTTCTGAGCAGTTATGTTCCCTTCTCGAATTAAGTATTATGTCAAACAATTATGTATCCAATTTCCTGTGAACCATGGTTGTCGTCCAATGATCAGTTTTTTGTTGTCAATCTTTGACTAAAAAAATGGGTGTTTGGCATAGATTTTGGGAGCATACTTTTTGGATTTTGATTATGCATTTTGCAAGTGTTTGGCATGGAATTTGATAATGTATTATGGGAGAATGCATTTCTAAATCAAGGATCACGAGCCACAATCTGAATAGTGAGTCCAGAGGTGGTTTTGGATTCTCATTCTGGATTCTCAAATTTGATGGTTATTTTCCTTTCACCTTTTTAGAAAATTACATAGGTACCAAAACAGTTTTACATTTTTTAATTTTTATATACATAATCATTTACCCATTTTATACATTTGATATTATTTAAGATCCGTATTTGTACTTATTTACATATTTATGCTATTGAGATGCATGTTCAGTTATATACATAATATATTCATTCATACGTACCTATTTACATACTTATAATACTTTGCATGCATATGTATATGAATAAGTAAACAAATGTTTCACAAAAGGATACACACACACACACATATTTAAATATTATTTTAATATATATTTATTAATTCATCCACATATTTATATGCATATTTGGCACAATGTAAAGGGCATGAACATCTTTGGCGATATTATTTAATGCCTTATAATTACAATATTACAATTCCAAATTTTATGGGAATTGTTTTTTTTAAATATATTAACATGCATAGTATGTATATTGATACAATGTATTATATTTCAATGTTTCTGTTTAAATGTGTACAAACTTATATTCATGATTCAATAAACAATAGCAATAGAATTATGGTAAAATGCTCACCAATAATCAAATCAAGTAATTTGATTATACTACCAAACACTACTCATATGCATTGCCTATTTTCCATTCTACAAAACACTTTCAGGAACTTTGATCATGTGTTTTTCATAATCTAAAATCTAGAATCTATAATTCACTAAAGTAATATGCACCAAACACCCCCTTATAAGCTTGTGTCGGTATAGAAAAGTCACACTTTTCTGCAGAGTTTTTGCTTCTGTTTTGGTGAGGGGTAAATGGCTTTGATACCACTTACCATCAATCAATTAAGATACAAGCTTTGACTTTTGATACATAAAAGTCTAAAACAATATATGCGGTATGGAAAAATAATAATGTCATTGAATTTAATGCACTGCTATACATGTTTTACTTCGTAGCGAAAATAAAAAAAGACATGCTAGGTGGGCACTCTTGAGTCTCAACATTAATGGTCTGTTTGACAACTCAGGAGAGAAAATAAGAGAAACGATTGTGTTTTCTCTCTTTAAGTTAGGAGAGAAAAGAAAATTTGTAGTTTCCCTCCTTGTTGTTTGGATGGCAGGAGAGAAAAGAGAATGATTTGAAAAGTGGAATTTTGATGGAAAATCAGCTCTCTCCATTTCCCTCTGTTTCCTTCAATTTCTCTCCTTAGTTGACCAAACAAGTGATAAGGATAAATAGAATTTCATGTCAGTTTTTTCTCCCCAATTCTTTCATTGCAAACGGGCTGTGAGGGAAATGGCTGGTGATTGTCTTCCAAATTTCCAATAGATAGTCTAACCACCGAGTGAGAGGGTGCAATGATTACGTGTATGCGTATTATTCTTTCCATATATCTTGTCTTTCTTTTTTTAGTTCTCTGTTTTTTGTTTTTCTATAGTATTGTGCCCTTCTAACATTCTGCTTATTGATGCCTAGGTTAAGGAAGATGGATCATTTTTTAGAAGATGAAGTTATAGGAGTGGAACATTTACTAGAGGAACCTAAATGCAACACCTTAAGCGATGATGTTCTAGGTTTTAACAGTATCAGTCAGGAAACCTGCTGCAATTTTGAAGAATTTTCAACTCTTGAATATGGTTCCGTAAAAACTGATTGTGGTAACAATCTTGTCACCTTTTATTTACATCTTTATCTGTCTGCTTCCTTTTTTCTGTATGTGATAATATGTACTTAGGAATCATGGACACTTCCGAAAACATGCACCGGCACTTTCATACACTCCCTGCACTTCCCAAACGCGTCTAAATGAGTCCTGATATTTTTTTTGATTTTTAGTTACACTGGGGGACACCAATCTGTGCTCCAAAAGAAATATGTTTTCTGATTGGTAAAACAAAAACTATTTAATTTTATACCTATTAGTCCGTTTTCCCTTAGATTTTTTCATGTTACGAATTTCAAATCTCTAACTGTCAGTGAGTCCTATGATTACATGGATTCCTACTTCTGTTTATGAAACAAATTTCTAAATTGCTTATTAGATCCTTTGTTCACTTCTTTTCATGCATGTATGATGTGCAAATATATTTGTTACTGTTTTCTACAATAATTTACTAAGATTTTGTGAAGTACAAGGCCAAGAGGTATTGTTATAATGGAATATATATACACACTATATTTATTTATTGTTTGGGTCCCAGCCATGTCATGTCCTTGTTTCTTTTAAAACATTGTCGTGCCAGGTCTCATCCATGTCCATGCTTAGCACATTACTCAAATGAGTGACCAGAACGGCTCTTTCTTTGTTTATCAATTCTCTTTACCTGATAATTGGCGCCAGGATCATTGTATTCGTTTGGGATCTTTGGTCTCAGAAGGCATAATAAATAGTTACTTGGGCCTCAGCATCTTTCTAATATAGAGTTGGAGTTCTCTGCTTTTTTTATGGGGTTTAGGTGTTGTAATTTTTTTTAGTTAGCTCAGGGGCACAGTTTTGGATATTCAGTGTCTAAGATGTTGACTTGCATAGGTGCGCAAACCTTTTTTAATGGTCTCAGTTATGCAAATCTGTTATGTTTGCTTTAATTCAGACCAACTAGGCACTAGAAAATAGATTCAGTCACTGCCATGTGTATTGATGTGAAGATGGAGCTTGTTCAAATTCCTAATGTGGCTAGAAATTTCATATTGAACAAATTAGGTGCTTCTTCTTCTTGTTCAACTGTAATTTGGAACTTACTTTCGTTCGTTGGCAAAGTACTAATGCTCTTGTGATTTCTCTTTTAGATGCACTGGATTCCGAGCTTAAGCTAAGTGAAAAAGACAAAGAAGAAGTATGTGTCATTGCGAACAACGGATATTTTTTCTTATCCTAAACTTAGTTATGTTGTCATTCATTTTGTGGTTAGTGGCAGTAAATTTCTGATGCTGATTGCCTTATAATATATCTGACTTGCACCTAAAACTACTGTCGCAATATTGGTACGAGCTCTCTCTCTCATAGCAGAATTAAAATTTTCACAGATCTAAAAAGAATGTTTACGTATTTATGTGGGAGCAACAAATGTGATTACTATTCTTTTTCTTCTAAAATTTGATACGACATTCGAACATTACTGGAATACAAGTTGCCTTCAACAGTCTAAGAATGTTTTTCCTCTTAAGCAATTCTAGCGTTGGTAGTCAGCTGAGCAAGTTCATTGTGGTGTATGCAACTTAACCTCCTATAGGATTCTCCATGAAGGATGGAGTTGCCAATCATTTGAGTTGACTCTTGCACGGGGTTAAGGTCCAATCAAAGTAGGATAATGCTAGGATGAATATATACTTCGGTTCTTGATAAAGAAAAATGGAAAAATAGGGTTCATTCGTTGGACCCTGAATAGTTTATTGAGGCCTTGTTGAGTTTAATTGACTCAAAAAGTTCATTCCTCGAACACAAACAAACAATTATGGGGGGTTTTGACATGTAGCTTGATGCATTGTATTCTACCACCAAACCATCCTTATCAACGGGAGGGTCTCAAATTGCACAAAGAATGTCCATAGTAATTGGAGTAGGCAATTCCTTCTTTTTGCAGGATCAATTTGTTCGACTTACTGAAGAACTGAATGTTGATTTTTAGATTTAGCCTTTTTCACATAAATTAGGACTTTGCTACTTGTGATTAGCTCCTTTTTAAGGTTACATATGATTAGCTTGGGCTCAGACTGATTTGAGACACTACCGTGTTTGCGAGAATTGTTGTGTTGGTAGACATTGTCAGAATGCAAAAGAGAGAAGACAAAAATAATTGCACATTGCTAATGAAATTGATAACGTAATACAAGGTAACCATTATGGATATTAGGCAAACTCTCATTAACGGTAGGAAACTTTAAATCTAAACTACTCTTCTGTAGACATTCTATTCAAGGTAAATGCTATGGATTTTTTTTCTTCTTCCAAGAACTAATGTTGTTTACATTCTGGATCTATTTCTCTTCTCCTAGCTGGTTAATTTAGACTTCCCTTTTTGGTAGAGGGTATATGTTATTGGTACTGATCACATTCCTGCCACCTTTGTTTGGCAATTTTCTGCTGCTTATTGTAATAATACCGCAGAAGGTACTTTTTACTCCCTTGGATCATTTTCTTACTTTACGATTACTTTGCATGTAGTTTCTTGATGGGGTGCCAGGAAGAACTGATGCAATAGTTCTTGGCAGGAAAACTAATATTTCGTATACATGCGAAGATTATCTTCTGGGTGAGTTATCAGCGAAACAATACCAGTGATAATAATCGAGGATTCAGTAAAATCTCTCACCTGCTGCCCACTGAACCGACTGTTGATTTTTTTTCTATTTTCCCTCAGATACTGAGTTTGTTGATGAAGCTTCTGATTTGAATCCAATCAGAGGACGATGCGCGCGAAACTTGGGACTAGAAAACAAGTGTACCATCTCAGGTGGAAGAAGCTGTGACTATGAGATATCAGAATTGGCCACAGCAACTATGCCTGCTTATCAGCCTTCATGTCAGGATTCCTCATTCCTTGACAGGATGACAATTGATGAACTTCAGGAGGCCTTCAGAAACTCGTTTGGATGTCAAGCAACAGGTACTGATAAGCAGTGGCTGAAGGGCCAATTATTGTTTGGTCTGCAGAATCCTCTTGTATCTTCCAATGAAAATGAAAGGAAAATGATCTTACCAAGTGATCAGTACTCCGGGAGAGTGTACACCCCCTTCACAGGTGCATTCAATTTCAAAAAAAGGCGAAGAGTTCAACATATAAAGCGGGAGAGGCACGATAACCTTGCTTCTTTGAAATCCCCATCTGCAGAGGATAGAAAAGTCGTGTTTGGTTTTCCTGAACTAGGAGAAGAGGAAAATGGACATGTTACAAGCAAGAGATCACGCAGGCCTACCCAGAGGTACATTGACGAATCATTAGAACAGAATTCAAGATGTAAGAAGAGAAGATGCGGGATTTCTAATACATGTTCCCGGGATAAAATTCTGTGTAGGAAAGGATTTGAAGTAAAACCTTTTGTCTGTTGTGAAGTACCTTTGAAAGGAGCCTGTATTCAGGTTCCATTTGGTGAACCAATTCCCAGAGGGCACGTGAAGAAAAAGGTGAGAAATTCATCTGACTTTTCTCGGTAGCTACTTCACCTGACAAATGAACTGCAAATGTTTGTGATTTGTGATGCATTGTGCCTCACTCTTTTCTCCTTCAAAAGTAGATAATTGTTCTGAAGCATTGACAATCAATTTAACCAAGAGTCTGATCTGGTTCCAAGTTATGCTAGTTGATGGAAGTAATCATTTAGTCTATGTTTGTGAAAGGGTGTTTTTGTGCAGTACGAGGTGTCCAAATGTGTTGGACTTTTGCTGCTTTGAACGAAAAATTGTTCATACTAACTAATTGCTTTGTGCTGGTATATAGCAATTTTGGGAGTTCTCTCTGTTTCTTAAATGTTCAATATCTATTTCGTCGTAGCATCGGTGATCTATCTTTTATTATGGCTTAGCTGTTTTTTTATTCAGGTACATAAAACTGACGGTTTTAAGGACAGTAGGCTCTTAGATTCAAATGTAGATTCTGATGTGGAGTCATTTTCAACCAAGTCACAAGATGATGTGTCTGGAGATGATTATAGCGCAGGGACTAAGACTGCTCAGAAGAGTAAGAGCCGAAGAAAGAACCATATCTACTGGTCCGTCTCAGAGGTACTGAAGTTGGTTGATGGTGTTTCCATGTATGGAGTTGGAAGGTGGACAGAGATAAAAAAGCTATTGTTCCATTCATCTGCAAACCGCACATCAGTTGATCTTAAGGTTGCTTTTTGTTCTGATCATTTCATTCTTCTCTCTCTCTCTATGCGAACCCCCCCCTCTCTCTCTATATGTGTGTGTTTTGGATCTTGTGATTTTAATATTAGTGAGCTTTCAGGACAAATGGCGAAATCTTCTTAGGGCCAGCTGCTCACAGTTGAAGAGCAACAGAGAGGTTGGGCATTAACTGCTTTACATGTATTCTGCTTTGTTATGAGCACATGAACATGCATTCAAGGATTAGCCAATTGCTGGTTCATTTCTGGTTGGTGTATCTATTCTAATATAAAAAGGAAGAACAGAAATTGGTGTGAACAAAATTTTGATAGTCCGTCATAAAAGTCATTTTCAATGCTGTCCTGATAAATAATAAATTTTACAAACTTTATTATTAGGAAAATGTTAACCACCTTGTGGGTGGTGGATAATACGTAAAAAGTACATCAATATCCGTAATACGTGTGTTGATATCCGCGAATATGCATTGATATCCGTAAAATATGTATTGATATTTGTGTTTATTGTTATCAAGATTACAATACGCATTAACTGTCAGGGCAAATTGGTAAAATTATTTGAGTCAACTACCCCACTCCACAAATTCAACTGCACACGCGCACGACCAACGTCTAGTTATTGTTAAAAAAAGCTTCTCGTTTCTAGAGAGTCAATACCTTGATGCCAAAATTCCATATACGTGGTCCTGTCCTTGTTTCTCTTGGCTTTGCAAATAATAATGGGTATGCATCTGCTTTTGTCTCAACAACCCACACCACACC